>JABUQX010051501.1:20000-27500 GCA_015478945.1 Trachelipus rathkii | reverse complement strand
GGATACAGAAGTATCATGCTGCTCACCGATATCCCAATGAGAGCATTAAAATGTTTGCCCTTCGGTTGGAACGCCTGGCTAGTCAAGCATATCCTGGATACGATATGAGAGATCATGATTCCCTTAGAATAGCTTTCCTTTGTAGTTTGCCTCCTTATATTGAAACATTCGTCCGTCAATATATTAAAATGATGGAGTTGGACGGTTATAGTAGAGTTTCCTGGGAAAATATAGTGAACTTTGCGGATTCCTTAGATAGCGAGAATATCGTTTTCCCGAAATCCATTTCCCAAACTAATCCATGTGAGACCGACAATTCAACTTATGCCCAAAAGACCGCGATGAAAGTGAACCTAGACGAATCTTTGGAATCCGTTATCCGGATAAATGCTGCACTCCCCGGATGGACTGAGGTTCTGCATCACAACGTTGAACAACGAAAACCTAAATCCAAAAATAATCATCGGCAGGCTCCTAAGAAGAAAAGTAGTCCTCAAGAACGAAATAATGGTAGTCGATACTATCGTGACTCCACCAATAGTTCCAAGAACCATGATAGTACAGTTCGTCCTGACCATAATTCGAATTCTCGTCCTAAGCCTGATGACCGGAAAAAGGTTTTGTGTAATTACTGTGAAAAAACAGGTCACTCCATGGAGGAGTGTTACAAATATCTGGGAGTATGCAGTTACTGCAAAAAGAAAGGTCACATCAGGGCCAATTGTCGATCTAGGAAGTCTCCTTCCCCTTCCCCGATTATTAGAAAAGTAGTCTGTCCCTTCTGTGGTGGTCCTCACGCTGGAATGAGGTGTTCAATTAGTGCTCCTCCCCAGTCACATAATCATGACCACGAGCCTTCTTCCCTTAGAACTGTTCCCTTTGAAAAAGTATATTCCCGGTCTTATTCCGCAAATCAACCGACCAATCACAGGCCGCCCTCGTCGTCCATGCAAGTGGAACCATCCCTACCTGTAAGTAAAAATTTAAAACCTTGCGCTAAGGATGAGGTGCGGTATGATCCTCCTTTAAACTCCTGGTCTCCCCGGACTTGAGTCCTCTGGAGGAGAACCACCCTTTAATCGACTCAGTTAATGATGATGGAGACATAGAAAATTTTAAAACTTCTAAAATTATTCCCGAGAAATCTTCCGAACGACCTCCCTTAGAAATAAATAAACCCTTAGAAAATCCCTTACGGACGATGGTAGTCCATTGTACTCCTTTCAAGGAGGACCCTTTGATTGTCTCCATCGCTTTGGTTCCCAACAGCTCTAGCTTCTACGGTTGTATGATAGACAGTGGAGCTGGAATCAGTTTAATCAGCACTGAAATCACCGAGTCGTACATGAAGAACTTGCCCTTACGACCCTCTGTGGATATAAAAGTCAACGCCATCAGTGGTCTGGTCAGAGAACATTCAGTACCTATTGACTTTTATATTGAATGTAATCTGTACTTTCCTGACAGTGATTATGTGTCCAAGCCCGTCATTTTGTTAGTTGTCCCCTATGAATTTATGCCAGCTCCTCTAGTTTTAGGGGCTGTCGCTTTAAAAGAAAATGACCTTCTCCCAGACTTAACTACGCGGGAATTAGTACATAGATCTGATGATTGTATAGAATCCATCGCTAAGGATGAGAGTCTAAACATCCCTTTTTATAAATGTGTCACGGTTAAGTCCATTAATGTTCCCCCGTTTTCTTGTCAGATGGTGGATGTAAGTTGTCCCTCATCTGAGCTCTCTTCCTTGGTAGGTTTTCAAGCCGATCCAATAGGACCTGTTATTCCAATTCCCGGGTGTATTGGATTTGAGAGATTCTTGTAGGATCGCTCTATTAAATCCTTCCGATACACCTCATTATTATAGGAAGGGTACTGTGGTAGGTAGCTTGTGTTCTTTGGAAGAAGAAGATAATCTTCAAATTAATACTAGGTCAGTAGATGCGAATTCAGAAATCAACGTAAACGCAGACGTATGGTCCCCCACTAAGTTGGAGGAGGAGTTTTGCTTTGCGGATATTCCTATCTCTGACCTCGAAAAGAAACGATTAATCGCAGTATTATTAAAACATAAATCGGCTCTCAGTTTCGGTGACCACGACGTGGGAGTGGCTACTAATATCACCCACTCTATCGAGGTAGAAACTGGTCGACCTGTGAGATTACCAGTACGTCGTTTCCAGGGTCCCTTGGCTCAAGAAATAGAAAATCAATGTCATGAACTGTTGGAGCAGGATATTATTAGACCCAGTAAATCCCCTTATTCAGCTCCTGTGGTTCCTGTCCGAAAACCTGACGGTAAGTTGCGTTTATGTATAGACTACCGGAAATTAAATAGTGTTACTAAGACAGATTCATTCCCCTTACCTAACCTAATAGATATGATTTATAATATGTATGGTAATAAATATTTTACAACAATTGATCTGGTCCGCGGGTATTATCAGGTGGCCATGGAACCCGAAAGTGTTGAAAAAACTGCTTTTTCCACTCCATTTGCCCAGTATGAGTATTTAAGAATGCCCTTTGGTGTAAAAAATGGTCCAGCAACATTTCAACGTGGAATGATGTTGGCGTTAGAGGAAATTCCATGGTCCAAGGTTATGATATACTTAGATGATATTATTATCCTCAGTCAAAACATAGAGGATCATCTAGTTACCTTGGATCGTGTCCTTGCTGCACTAGAGAAAAATGGGTATAAACTTAAACCCAGTAAAACCAGGCTTTGCCGTACTGAGGTGGAGTTCTTGGGTCACCAAATATCCCGGAATGGTATACTTCCCCTTCAGAAAAATATCAAAGGGGCGTTAGAATTTCCCGTCCCGACTTCGGTAAAACAATTACGCCAGTTTCTGGGAATGGTAAACTTTTATAGGCGACATATTCCCAACTGTTCTCAGATCAGTAAGCCTTTATCATGTCAAACTGGTGGTAGATCCATTACCTGGACGCCGGAGTGTCAGCAGGCCTTCGATCAACTTAAAAAGGCCTTAGTTAACCCCACATTGTTATGTTTCCCCGATTATAGTCCAGAGGTTTCTCCTATGGAGCTCCATGTTGATGCTTCAGACCTCGGGGCTGGTGCTTGCCTTTCCCAAATCCAAGACGGCGAACGCAAACCAATTGCTTTTATTTCTATGACCTTCAATGGGGCTCAGAGAAATTATGGAGTAATTGACAAAGAACTAACTGCTTTGCGTTGGGCTGTCAAATCCCTTAGACCTTTTCTCCGTGGTATAAAATTCATAATATATACCGACCATCTGCCACTCATCTATTTACAAAATATGAGTTTGGTTGATGGAAGGTTAGCTAGGACTATGGAAGAGCTCTATGAATATGACTTTGACATCCGTCATATATCGGGCCCTAAAAATATAGTTGCAGATGCTCTTTCCCGATCTCCCGTAAATGATAATCTGGAGGAACCCGCCGAAAATACTTCTTTAGATTTCATTCCTCCTGGGTTCTTCCCAATAGAAATCAGCGGAGGAGGGGACTCGTTATATAAATGTTTTTCTCTTTACTTATATGGATCGGTCGAGAGACATTTAGAGGTAAGAGATGTTCTTATCGCAGAATTACAAAAACATCCAGTAAAGTATAAGCTTCAGGGTCAGTTGGTTCAAAAAAGACTCCGATTATTAAAATTGCCGGGTCAATTGCCAATACCAGAAGTTATAACTGCTTTTACAGATGTTTTTAAAGTTAACGTTCATATATATTATACCCATAATAAACCCTTAATATATGGAAATAACGCTGCTGGTGAACCCTGTTATTTAAAATGTTTGGCAGGAATTCACTATAACTATCTGCTAGTCACTTCTAGTGATGAATAAACTTTATAAATTTAATAAAAGTTCTGTGTTCAACTACTGATTGAAAAAAGCTAATATAATGAGCAAAATGACTTATCTCAAACTAAGAACCAGATAAGTTTTCTCTCTATCTTTCTTAATCTCTTCATATACTTCCTTCTTAACTATTTATATAAAACTATAAACATTTTCCTATATGGAAGTGGTCTTGGGTGAATGCTTACTAGTATGTCTGATCGTCAAAAATTTCAAATTATGAGACGAATATCCCTCCTAGAGAAAATGTTCTTGCCTAAGTGATCTATTGTGTGTATGTATTCTTCGTGTATGAGTACAGACTAATTTAAAAATTTACAAGCTATATAATAAAAGTCTTGTGTGATTTCAAGTTACGCCATTTTTAAATTAAAAGATTTATACAGTGTTATTATATCTGTAAATAAATAAATTTTCCCTAAGCAATATATAATATATTGTTGTATAATAATCTTCATTGAGAAACCACCCTGCCTCTGATAATTAATGCAATATATTATTTAACTGTATATAATATTTATATATATATTATATATATATATATATATATATATATATATATATATATATAATATATATATATATATATATATATACTATTATATATATATATATATATATTATATATGTATATCATATATATATATTAGGAATATGTTGTATATATATAATGTACATTGTAACATATATATACTACTGTTCCTCCGCTCGCAATTGAGCTTTGTCATGGTAAACATGACAGGTTTGTGGAGTGGCGGAGCTTTAAAACCTATTTTACAGATTTTTCTGGTTCCTGATGAGAGAATTTCGCCATTGTCCAATCAGATGCTTATAGCTGGATGTGTGGAGTCTTCATCTCTAAATCATAGGACTCCGTAATTATGGTTAAAAATAAAATAAAAAGAATAAGGAAAAAGACTTCCTCATATTGTTTTTATTTTACAAAAATATAATATGCCATGATTTTAAGTAAAGTTTCATAGGTTGCAGAGGTACAGGGGTTTTCAATGAATTAAGTATTATTGATGATCCTTTCTTCTTACTATGTGGAAAGGAGATCATCGTAATACACTATAAAAAGTTATTTTGACAACCCCTGAAATATATATTTTGTCCAACTCTTCTAAAGTAAAATTTAAAATTCTATATTGGAATTTAGTCCTTGTTTCCCTTTCTTTTTGTTTTAAATAGTTAGTCAGTTTCTCAGAGTTATAGTGGGACCGTTTTAAACATTGTGGGTCCACTCTGAGAAAAGTGAGAGAGGGGAAATGAGTTAGTTTACTCTGATTCATTTCGTCTCCTGACTGACTGTTGAAATTATTACCTTAGAATAGAATATATTTGTGCATTTTTATTTTTTATCATAAAATTCTAACATGACTCGATTACTGACGGATATATTGTGCTTTTCAGAATTGATTTAGGATTTGCCGAAGTAAAAATCTCTGTCGGTATACCAGAGTAACAGGATTATTAAATCATTCATGATGCCTTTATTGCTCGCAGTGGGTTCTTCGGAGGTTTCTCTCTTTAAAAATCAGAAAAAATTTCTCCGCTTAAAGCATGGTATTACCATTAAAGCAGATTATGCTTCAGGCCGAAAAATACCAGCTTGTCTACCCAGGGTGCAGTTACTCATGACTCCAGACGTAAAGACCGTAATCATATGGTCTTTAACTACGATGGCTTGGAAACGCCGGGAAATACAGGATTGGGGCCAAAACACCGCAACCATCTTTGAACCTGTTGATGATCTGTCCGTGGATGCCATTCCCGGGATCATGACCCAAATCACGGAGGCTGTTAAGAAGGTGAACTCTCAAGCTAAAGTTTATTTATATGTGCCTCCTATCCAAGATCTACACGCCTTTAACCAAAAGCGTATCCTCCGTGAATGGGGCCCTAATGCCCAATATACCTTGGGCGATCCTGTGTTCTTACCAGAAAGGATGCGGGAGCATTCCATCAAGACCTACCATCTGTTCGAGTCGCTTATGGACACCAAATACAATGGCCGGACAAAAATGTCATCAGAGGAACGGATATACTTGATTTTCACCATAAAAACCTTACTAGTGGCGGAGAACTTAATGTCACCCCACATAGTAAGTATCTAAATAAAGAGACCCTAACTTTAAATTCCCCGTTGTTACCAGATGGATTACACCCCAATCGCCTGTTTTTGGAAACTTTGATGAATAGAGTCGGGAATTTATTTAAAATTAATAAGATCACTGTGAGGACCATCCCTTACAATTCTCAAGTAAATCGTCCTCAAATAAGCCAAAAGAGACGACCTAGACCCTTAATGACCATTCCTTCATATTCCACTAATCGAAGGGATCAAGATTATATGATGCCTTCCCATTCACGATCTCATACTGGTAATGATGAATATCCCACAGAAACTATTCCCGAAGTTCCTCCTTATGTCCAACCAGTCCCGTCACAAACTTCTTTCCCATCCAATTATTTCCAAAGTAGTAGCTATTTCCCTTCATGGAATGTACAGGAACATAGTGGTCCTTATATTCCTCCTCCTCAGTCAAATTATCCACCAAGTGAATCCCAGTCTGTGCCTTCGTGTCCCCAACATCCTTCGTGTACTTGTAATTCAAATGTATCCAGTGACTATGAGTCTGCTCTGGATCCCAGCGTTAAGGTTGTACTGCGTACAGGCTTGCGCTGGATGATGGAGCAGATTCACTGGACTGAAATGACTGAGCAGCAAAGACAAAAGGCTTCTGTACTATTGATGCAGGAGTTCAACGAAGAGAAAGAATCTGCTGTTCGTCTTTCATCCCTTCCTAAGGCACCGAAATGAAAAAATTTGTATATATATATAATAATTGTTGAAAATTTTATATTGTAATTTATATTTAAGAGTCCTGGTTGTCCTTCTCCACGCTGTCTATGCTCTTGGCCGCCTCTTTACTCCCGTCTTTCTCTGAACGACGTGGAAAATGGAGGTGGGGGTTTAGATTTAGCGGGGTAGGATATAAGGAGATTGTTTGTGCGTGCATAGTATGTGCCGATTGACGGACTGAAGTAAACCCATAAGAACGGTTTTTGTAAGTTTAAGGTTTCTCATTGATCCAGTCTGGACACTACGCTCCAGCCTGGACGATGATTGTATTATATTGTATATTATTGCTGTAGTTATTACAAAAACTTAGGAAATTATAAATGTTATAATTATATATATTTTTCCTTTTAGTTTTGAGATTATATAAATTATGCTGATATTTTAATGATAATATTATAGTCTAAAACATTTGTACAAAGTTAGTGCATATTGTAACCAGCAAATTCATACATACTCGAAGTACTTTGGAGACCTGGACGTTAGATATCCAGATTTTCCAGGTTAGTGTGTACGGATAAATAAAAGATTCCATTTCAAGTATTATTGTAAAATTTATTAATATTATGTGCTGGAAAAGCAGTAGTAAACTAAATGTATTATTGCAGTTTACCAACTACTATTGAACCAGCAAATATTGACCAAATTGAACAAGCCCCTCTTGGAAATCTAAAGGGTGAGTTCCATAAAATACCTGTAAAATCATATGAAGCTATACTGATATAAATGAAGATAAATTGTGGTCAAATGTAGTAATACTCGTTATTATTTATTTTG
>JABUQX010051501.1:12500-17500 GCA_015478945.1 Trachelipus rathkii | reverse complement strand
ATATGATATATATATATAATAAAATATATTATATATATATATATATATCATTAAAATATATATATATATATATATATATATATATATACTATATTAAATATATATATATATAATATATAAATATATTATAATATTACTATTATATATATATATATATATCCACCGGTGGGCAAAGGCAAAAAAAACCTACTGAAATTAAGCCAGAGCTGGGGAAAATCAATATCTTGGGTCAAATAAGTAGCGGTATGTCCTGGATAAGTGATTTGAAAGTGCGCGGTCAAAGGAAGTTGGGAAAATAGATAAAATAAGTGTGTTCCAGACTTTACCATTGTAATACATGTAAGATTGAGCATAGCCATTAAGTCTCGGGGAGGTTTTACAAGGCATTAAGTCTCGGGTCAGAGAGTTTTACGGAGAAAGAATGAGACTTTGTAAAATGTCATGTGGAACGAACCTTTCTCAATGGAAGAGGTACGCGGCTGGAGTTCAGAAGAACAGTGCCCGTTGTAACAGCGAAAGTATACAGAGAGTGAGGCAATAACTCGACAAGCAAAAAGGGATGAGAGAGAGAGAGAGAGAGAGAGAGAGAGAGAGAGAGAGAGAGAGAGAGAGAGAGAGAGAGAGAGAGAGAGAGAGAGAGAGTTGAGAAAACGAAAATTACTTAAGGAGAGCTATTTTCTTAAACTATTTAAATTATATCTTAATTATATATTTATTACTTAGTATTTATTCTCAAATTTACTATTAAATCTACCTATTAATTTCTCTTATGAATCTTCCCTCCCATGAATCTTCTCAGTATTTCGTATTCATTTCGTTAGTTTCCGTCTCTAATTCCAATTGCTTCCTTCCTTTTTCTAGGAGAAGTGGAAGTAGGTTTGTGGATTTAGAGCTTCTCATTTTCACAAAATTCTCTCTCTCTCTCTCTCTCTCTCTCTCTCTCTCTCTCTCTCTCTCTCTCTCTCTCTCTCTCTCTCTCTCTCTCTCTCTCTCTCTCTCTCTCTCTCTCTCTCTCTCTCTTCTCCAAAATGTACCAAACATTCTCTTTTCCACCAAGCTTTTCTTTACTGGTTCTTGTGAGGGAGGGGAAATTTGTTTTTTTTTTCCTTTCTTGCCTCTTGAATGCGATTTTAGTTCACTTTTTATCCCATAATAATTTATTGTTGTCGTTTTATGATGTTTATTTTATAGGACTGATTCTTATTTACGAATATGTTGAATAACAGTTCGATTGCATCCAAATTTTAATTAAAAGTAAATCATAAGCTGATAGACGTCTCACTGTGATCACCAAAAATATTTGATTAAAGAAAGGTATAAAATAAAAGTAAGCTTTTATAAAAAGTAAATGTTTATTAAAATATAAACTTCAATGAGTTACAATTGTCAAAATTAAAATGTTTCAAAGTTTATTGCTTAACAAGGGTCACTGCTAATCAGTTAATTTTGTACTATATTTTATTTATATTTAATTATCAACAGGTGTGATATTCAATTTCTGATATCATTTATCTGATCATATCTCTTTGCAATTGAGCAAACTTTGCCTCTTATCTCACGCTCTCAAAGATGCACTGAGACACCCTTTTACTGCTAAATCGTGCTCCGAAATGTCTCAAACTCTTTTCCTCCCAATTTCTTCTCTAGTGCTTCTTCTAAGATTCTTTTCTCCTTGTACCAATAACACCTTACCTTCTATTTTCAGTGCAATGACAGGTAAGAGAACAAGCTTATGTATGATTGGTCCATGAACACCATCCTTTTTAACTCTTTTCTGTCGTGGCCCTTTCGTCATTCTCTGTCTTTTCAACAATTATCAAAATTAACAAAATCATATAATAATATATTCTGCAACTGAAACACACTTGCGCGCAAACACAAGCATATATATATATATATATATATATATATATATATATATATCATTATATTATATATATATCATATATATTATATATAATATATATATATATAATATATATATATATATATATTATATATTATATTATTATATATATTTTTATTATTATTATTAATTATTATTCATATTATTATTTATAATTATTATTATTATTATTATTATTATTATTATTATTATTATTATTATTATTATTATTATTATTATTATTATTATTATTATTATTATTATTATTATTATTATTATTATTATTATTATTATTATTACTGAATACGGTGCCGTATCACTTTGGATGTTGGCAACCATACAATGCAACTTTTATATTTCTCTTGTTCTTGGGAATAGTGTAATCGCCATCAACTGTTTTTACCAACCCTTCCATGTCTTGACCTTAGTCTTATTCTTCATCTGTAGATAATTTCAGTGAGACACACTTTGTAGTTGTTTCCCTCTCATAACATGTTCCACAAACCGATCTATTATTTTCTTATCTGTTTAATTTGCCTTGGAATGTTTATTCTTTCGAGTATTAGCTTGTTACTCTTTCAGTCTACGCATTTTTTGACTTCTGATGACATAGCACAATCGGGTCGATCACATTTCTCATTACAGTCTAATTATGATTTACCAGCTTTTATATTATGAGCTTCTTTCTGCCTTCAATAGAGGTTCTTAATTACTAAAATATCTTCCCAATTCGTTTTCAGTCTCTAACCTTTTAATCAAGTCTGTATGTCTGAGCTCCAACGAAATATTTTAAATGTCTACTTAGGATACAACTAAAAGTCTCGTTCCAGTTCAATAATTCTCTTTATCGACATTCTGTCGCAGATTATACATCCTGTTGCAAAATGAGGCGAATAGCGGAAAGTATATCACTAGTGGAATGACAAAACATAAACCTGCCTCGGAGACGTTTTTTTTCGGGAAGGGGGGGGAGGGAAGTGACATTCAAATAATGCCCCTTGTCAACTCCTCCCCCTTATCATCACTTGAGGGTTGGCGGCTTCTGTGATAGGGTTGGGGCCGCCAAGGCTTCGCCCACAGCTTTCTCTAGTGTACGTCATTCTCTTTACTTTAAATTTTGTACGATCTCGGTTTTTATTCTAATTTCCTTTTTGTAGAACATCGCCTCTCTTCCTCTAAACTACACGTCTTGTTCTTGACCAAAATTCAGGTGCTTGGGAGCTCCGATAGCAAACTCCACTTAGCGAAGACTTTGCCGCCTGCTTTCTCTTTTTGTTGAACATCATCTCTCTTCCTCTACAACACATTTTAGGTAATTTCAGTGTTAACCACCACCAATGGGTTTCTTCTAGTTTTTAAGATACAGTCGGTGAACTTAGCCTCCACTTTTGTATCCAGAATAAATTTGATATTGGAACTCCATATCGTGTCTCTGATCGTCTTTCAGTTGAATCCAATATTTTTCACCTTTTCTTAACTTCAATCCTTCTCCTTTTTCTGCTAAACTCTTTCCTCTTTTAGGTTCATAAATATCTGCATCCCTTTCTATTTCTTCTTCAAGTCTTCGGCATTTCGGTGCGGCAAACTGGTCGGACTTGCGATCAGACAAGTCTGATGGTGCGATGATAACACCTCTGACCTAGCTACCAGCGTCCGGCAAACTGGTCGGACTGCGATCAAACACCTCTGGCATATGGGATGATTATTATTGCACCAGTCGGAGGGGCCCCTATGACAGAGCAGAATTATTAACGGAGGTGATTCCCTCTGGCACAGAGGTTTACATTCTATAATCTTTCTCATCAACTAAAAATAAAAAATCTTGGTTTAACGCTTCCTTCCTTCTTACCCCGTGCTATTTGTCACAGAGACGGAAACTGCTTTCAAAAATGGCCGTTGCTTTCAAACTCCACATACTCATACAATTTATATTTCATCCAGAATCGTACAATATCTACTCTCCGTAACACTAAATACATTTTCTCCATATAAATTGCAATGATTTTCTGGTTCCTCTTCCTCAAGCTCTTTCTAGTATTGTGCAAAAAATGTCAACTCTAACATTGGTTCCTATCGTTTTCCCTTACCTATTGCATCTTCCGACAGCACAACTGCTTCTTTACCCTTTACTGAAGATTAATTCTACGCTCAAACCTTTGCCTCTAATTCCACATTAGACGATTCCGGAGATATTCCCACTTCTTCATCCCTTCCAACTGATTTATGTCTAACTATAATTTCTGCCTTCTCTGAGCCTAACACTAAGAAGGCGTATGGTCCTGATGATATCCTTTCTGTTTATCTAAAATATTGTATTTCAGAGCTTGCACTCTGCCCTGCTAAACAACTATTTCGCCTCTTTTTTTTTTTCACTTCGACCGACCTTCCTTTATTGCTAGAAACGCGTTTTCCTTCAGCATGCGCTGCAGAAGGGGGGGGGGAAACCTCTTAATCCTTTAATTACCATCCTATTACTATCGCCAACGTTCTTTCTCAGGTTTGCGAATATATTCTATTCTAATCGCGAAACTTTTAAACATCCTGAATCTTTCAATCTTATATTCCGTAAGAACGCTCTATTGGTCATCGTCTTTCTCCTCTCTCTCTCTCTCTCTCTCTCTCATCTTCTCTCATCTCTCTCTCTCTCATCCTCTCTCTCTCTCATCTCTCCTCTCGTATCTTTTATCCTCTCCTATTATTTATCGATTCGTCGTTTAATGCACTTTGGCATTTCTATAATTATATATATATATAATATATTATATATATTATATATATAATATATATATGATATATATAATATATTATTATTACTATATATATATATATATAGTATATATATATTAATAGTATAAATATGCATATATATTTATACTATATATATATATATATATTATATATATATATTTATATATATTATATATATAGATATTTATATATATAATATATTATATATATATATATATATTGATATATATATATATATAATATATACTCACCACAAGTCAACAGACCGCCAACTCTGAACTACCAATCTCCAAATCTTCATAAATAACATCTATCCCAATAAACAAAGCACCCAAAATTCTAGGAGTAACACTGGACACACACTTGA
>JABUQX010051501.1:0-5000 GCA_015478945.1 Trachelipus rathkii | reverse complement strand
CAAGCATGAAGGAATAGGGAGCGAAATGGTGAGTTGAGGAGGTTGAAGGAGGTGTGTGAAAAAGGGAAAAAGGAGGCTTAATGTGAAATGGTTGGGGAATAGGAGAGAGGGAAACGCGGGAGGAATATAGAAGGGTTAGAGTGGAAGCAAAGAGGTCGGTGGAGAGGGCGAAGAGAAGAGCAAAAAGTATGACATGGTGTAGAAAAGTGACGGAGAATTTTGAATCGGGGAGCAAGATGTTCTGGAAAGAAGTTAAATAAAAAAAGGAAGAAGAAGGAGGGGTTGGCGGGAGAGGATTAAGGGAGGAGAGGGGGAGTGATAAGAGGAGAGGATAGGGTGAGGAAGGGGGGGGGGGAGTTTTAGATTATTGAATGAAGTGGGTGGGGAGGGGAGGAAGATTTGCAAAGGTGAGGATGGGGAGTGAATTGGGGAGGGAGGGGGAGGATGAAATAAAAATGGAGGAAATTATTAAGGGCCTTGAATAAAGGAAAAAAAAGGGAAGTCCGCAGGTCTGGATGGTGTGAGAATGGAAATGTTGCAGAAGGGAGGTATAAGGGTGGAGGAATGGCTGTATAGGTTATATAATATATGTTGGAGGGGGGGTGAGGGTACCACAGGATTGGGGGGATGGTTGTTTGGTTCCGCTGTATACAAGGGGAAAGGGGATAGGATGAAGTGTGGGAAATAGAGGTATATGTCTATTAAGTGTGGTAGGGAAAGTTTATGAGAATATTGATTGAGAGAGTGAGAGGTTTAAAGGAAGGGGATAAACAGGGAAGAAAGACAAGGAGGATTTAGGGAGGGAAGAGGGTGTGTGGACCAAGTGTTTACACTAAAGTTGCTTGTGGAGAAAAGTATAGAGAGGAAAGGGAAAGTGTATGGGTGTTTTTTAGATTTAGAGAAAGCATATGATAGAGTGAAGAGGGGTGAATTGTGGAGGGTGTTGGAGGAAAATGGAGTGGGGGGTAAATTAGGTAAAGGTATTAGGGCCTTTTATAGGAATAGTAGAATGTGTGTGAGAGTGTAAGGAGGGGAGAGTGAGATGTTTGGGGTGGTGAGAGGATTGAGGCAGGGGTGTGTAATGTCCCCGTGGCTATTCAATTTGTTTTTGGAGAGTGTTTGCAGAGAATGGTGAGGGGAGGGGAAGGGGTGGAATTGATGATGGGAATGTTAGAAGGGAAGTGAACATGATACTGTTGCGGACGATACTGCCCTAGTGGCGAAGAACGCGGAAGGGCTGAGGTTTTTGGTGGGGAGGTTGAGAGAATGTGTGGACAAAGGGGGCTTAATAAACCCAGGTAAGAGTAAAGTGTTAGTGGTTGAGGAGGAAGGAAAGAGAGGAAGGGGAGGGGTTAGAGGTTAGGGTAGGGGGTGTAGTATTGGAAGAGGTAAAGATTTTTTTAGATATTTAGGGGTGGATTTGGGTAAGGGGGGAGGGATGTAGGAGGAGATAGAACATAGAGTTGGAGAAGGAATGAGAGAGGCTTTGAGTGGTCTGAGAGAATTATGGAAAGGGGGGGATTTATCTCAGAAAGTTAAGAATAGTTTTATGTTTTGAAAAAATTTGTGTACCAGCGGTGTGGTATGGGTGTGAAACCGTGGGGGTTTGAATGCAGGTCCAGGAAGAAGTTGGACAGTCTTTGAGATGAAGGGGTTGAGGAGCGGTTTGTGGGGTTAGCAGAAGGGAGAGGATTAGGAATAGGGTGGTGGGGGAGAGATGTGATTGGAGGAATGGTTTTGGTGGGAAAGAGCGGGGAGAAAGGGAATGTTTTAAGATGGTATGGGTATCTAGTGTTTACGAATGGAGGAACGAGAGAGTGTTAGGAGAGTTGGGGCCGGAGGGATAGGGGGGAGAAGGAAGGGGTGAGACCGCAAGAAGGTGAGGTGGATGGATGGAAATAAAAGAGCATGCTGGAGGAGGGTAGGGATGAGGGGAGGCGAAGCAGGGTAGGCCTCGTTCGCGTTTTGGCGATCGTCGAGGGAAAATTTAGAGTGGGGTGAGGAGGCTGGGTCACACTGGCTGGCCCTCGGCGAGATGAAGGGGAAGATGTAAATCTCGCACCACGAGCAGATAACGTACCCCACCTAACCTTCCTCCACCCACTCTATATCGCCAACGCTCCAAGCGAGAAAAGTGTAGTAAAAAATAAAAAATAAATGATAATTTATATATATATATAATAATATATAAAATATATATGATATATGATATATATATATACTATAGTATTATAATATTATATAATATAATATTATATTATAATATCATTCTTCCAAATATAAATACCCTTAGTATATATACTATATATATATATGTATATAATAATATATAAAATATTATATATATATATATGACTATATATATATATATGAGTTATATATATAATACTAATATATATATATATATATTATATATATATATATAATATATATAATATATATATATAAAATAATATATATATATATATAAATACTATATATATTATATATATATATATATATATACTTATATATATATATATATATATTATATTATATACTATACTATATATATATATAAATTATTCAATATATATATAATATATATATATATGCGAGTACGCACACATAGAATGATCGATCAAAATCATCAGATTAAAAAAAAAGACTCTTTGGTGAACCTGAAAACCCTCAGACAGGGCTTATCGATATTTAAAATAAACAGAGATAAGAAGCGGCACAACCATAACAGAAGATGCATGATGAAGGAAAGCAAAAAGAAAATGCAGAAAAGAGAGAGAAGGACACCAACGAGAGAGAAGAGAGAAGACAAAGAAAGGGAAAGCGAGAAGAGAGAAGAGGAGAGGGAAGAGAACGCGAGATCAAGAAAGACAGCAAGAATTAATAAATAAAGAAAGCACAACAAAGGTACAACACAGAGGACATAAAAAAACAAGAAAACAAATAGAGGAAGAGAAAGGAAGAAGAGGAAGAGAGAGAGAGAGAGAGAGAGAGAGTATTTTAGCTAGCTTAACTGACACTATCCAGTACAATAGGAATTATACTTATTCCATTCAGATTGTCTAATTTTATTATCTCATTATATAATATATATATATATATATATAATATATATATAATTATATATATATATATATTAATATATAATAATATATATATATATATATAATATATATATATATATATATATAATATATTAGTATTATATATATATAATAATGATATATTATAATATAATATATATATATACATATAATATAATATATATTAAAATATATATAATTATATATACTTTCATATAACTATATATATAATATATATATTATAATAATAATAGATAAATATTATATAATATATATATATATATAATATATATATATATAATAAGAAACTATACATAATATATATATAATATATAATATAATATATAAACTATATATATATATATAAATATATATTATATCTAATATATATATATATAAATAAATATAATATATATAATAAATATATTATATATATATAATATATATATATATATATAATATATATAAGTTATTAACGGCCACACGGTAATAGTGTAAAATTAGTAAAATGTCGTATATAAAACTAAAGTTTAATTAAAAAATTAAATTTATTAAATCAATTAATTAAAGGCAAATAAGTATATTTTTTATTGCTTGTTTTTTGGATCTAGTTTGCTGCGAGACATTCTAAATTGAATAAAATGTATTGAAAGTTAATATGTTGAGCGGTCAAACGAAAAAAGTAAATTGAAAGATGATTTTTTAAGGTGACTAAAACTTTTTTTATGAGAAATGAAAAAAAAATTTCCCTAGTGGGTCAATGACCTGACTTGACCTAACTAACCTAAACCTCATTTCACCCCTAGACATAGGAAAAAAAAGAAAAAATTACAATTTCACCCCTAGAACATCTATCTATGTATCATAGAGGTTACCTGTGAAATTTTTTTGAGTCCGACCTCCCGTTCCGTGTGTCAAGTAACTTTTAGTCAAACATAATACTAAAATATATACTACATATAGTAATATAATACCGCTAATATATATATATATATAATATATATATATTATATATATATATATATATATAATATATATAGTATATATATAATATATATATATATATATATATATATATATATTATTTATATATATAATATATTATATTTATACAATCACCATATCACCGCACAGTCAGGGTGGCGCTGAGGTGATTGACAAGGTTTAGCTATCAACACCAATTCATGATAATAAAATTATGATTGAAGGGGGTTTTCAGCCGCTGCTCATCTGACGAAGAGAAACCTTCATGGCTCGCGCGACGACTTCGAGATTGGCAGCTTCATGCCATATATATATATATAAACTAGAATTTAGTTTCAAATTTTTTTCCTTTGTTTTAATATCTCCATTTAAAATAATTAAAGAAATGTTAACCACCGAAATATTGTTGCCCTCCCATCTCAGAATTTTTAAACGATATATGTAAAATTTAATTAAATTTAAAAAATTTTTGAAATTTCGAATCATTAACAGATATTTTTTACTAGTTACTAAAACCAACACTTCAAACTTAAATTCATCTTCTGGAAACATAATTCTCAAAGCAAATGTTGATGCCTTCTCAGAATTTTCATTCTACTTTCCAAAAACACTTTAAAATTTTTCTTATTCTTTTCCAGTCTTCCTTCTACTGTTTCTCTTTTTCACTTCCTTTCTGGTTTTACAGCGTCTTTACTCGATGACCGACCGTCGAATAAACGAGTAATATTATATATATATATATTATATATCATATATTATATAACTATAATATATAAAATATAATAATATATATATATATTATAATATATATATATATACATAATAAAATATAATATTATTATGAACTTATCAATATATGGCAAATTTGTAAGATAAACTGTAGATGTGACTAAGTGAGATATAGTAAAACACCTCACAAGGCTACCGTACAAA
>JABUQX010051500.1:0-27401 GCA_015478945.1 Trachelipus rathkii | reverse complement strand
TGTGTGGATATTTAGATTTTCTTTTACTGACCAAACAAATCACGGTCAAGAATATATTATTAATTTACGGAGTTCTTCTTTAAATATTATTATAATTATTTTTTATTATTATTATTATTTTATATTTTATTATTATTATTAGTATTCTATTATTTTTTATTATATTGTGATATAGTAGGTTTAGCGCCGCAAACACAAAAATCTCGCCTGACTTTCTGCAGGGTGGTTTTAAAACTGCAGGTATTTCTTACTTCTTCAGCAGTTCACGTGAGAGAAAAGGGGAATAGTGTTTTTATGTATATGATCTGATATGTCGTGTTCCAATTGCAGGTTTATATTTATCTCACAAATCCAATTATTTGATTTCTAACTAAGTTGAAAAAGAAATGTCTAATACTTTTATCGTTCCTCCAAAAGTATTTCGCATATATTCCCTCAAAAAATTTTTTTTTAATATTAAATGTAAAATAATCTTCATAAAATTTTTGCAGTGCCTCTACTAAAATTTATATATATATATATTATTAATATATATATATATATATATATATAATCTTTATATATATATAAATATTATATATATACTATATATTAACTATTATTATATATTATAATATATATATATTTATTATAATATATATATATATTATATATATATTTATATATATTATATATATATATATATAATTATTATATAAATTCTAATAAACTATTCACATTCATATATATTATATACATACATATATATATATATAATAATAATATAATATTATATTCTATATATATACTAATATTATATATATATAATATATATAATATATGTATATAATTATACTCTATATACTAATACTGATATAACACTATCACATGTAAACATCCCGAACCAACCTATTTAATATATCTATGATATATCCTATACCTCCATACATTATATACTAAAACTATAAACATATAATTTAATAATACATAACATATACATATATAATATATACTACTAATATATGTATACTATTAACTTCATCACCTAATATCTATTCTACTAATACCTAACCTAACTGATAAATACCACTTAATACTAATATACTCGCTATAATATGAATACAACTATATACCAATATAGTACCTCTTATACTAAACTATATATATCTTAATACGTATCGCTATATATATATTATCATTATTATATATTATTAAGTATTATATAAATAATTATATATATATATATATAATATATATATTTATATAATATACATTATATCCACTTATATATTCATACCCTAACATGTACCTAACCTATTATAATTACCCACACATATTATATTTATTATACCCGCCACATAACGAATATATACCCTATAATTACCGCCACATATACCTCATACTAAACTCGACACCCTCTATACCCCGCTCCTACTATGTATATTATAAATATAATATATATATATATTAATATATATATATAATGTAGGTAGAATACCCTTGGCATGTATAATATTTTTTATTAACTAATTCTGTTATATAATTTTCTTTTCAGACTATTAAATTTCTTTAAAACAAATTTATTATATACATTTATACAAATATACACAAGGTAAAGTATTTTGTAAGGAAATTTTATATTGTGAAGAGAAAAATTATTTACAATTATCTAGTTAATTAAAATATTATACTATGTCAAATCCCTACTTCTACCTAAATAACCTTATAGACAGAGTATACGTTTTAATAAAGTTTTCAGTCGTTGGTGGGTAAGTATGTATGCTATAATACTTTTATTGAAGGTTTGTGCCAATTTCTAAAGGCTAGGTCGTATATATACTATATATATAATACTATATAATATAGTATATTTATATTAAGTATATATATATATATATATTATACCTACTGGTTTTGCAGTTATAGAGACAGAGACAGAGAGAGAGGCAGGAAGAGAGAGTGAGCGACGAGAAGAGCGATGGAAGAGAGAGAGAAGGCAGAGAGCAACTAACATCACCGGGAAAATACAAGACCCAAGAATTTCGTTCTAAACATTTCCTGACCCCTGGTGTTTTAAATAACTCCGACTAATCTTAAGATTGTATTACGTAATTGCACACGTATAATTTTTCTAATTTAATATTTTACCATACAATATGTTTATTCTACATCGGTATCTTATCGCTTACGCATCATTCTTAAACTAACTTTTAGAATTTTATATCTGGCACTTTCTTAAAAAGACAAAGATGCTAAACGTTAAAATTCTGTTTTACTTTTTGTGCTTGTTTTTAATCTACTTCGGTATTAAATATCAGGCATTATTAGCTTGATATGAGTTGACAACTTTCTCTTACGTATATTTATCTATCTATCTATCTATCTATCCTATCTCATCTATCTATCATCTATCATCTATCTATCTATCTATCTATCTACTCCATCTACTACCTATCGATCTATCTATCTATTATCTATCTATCCTAATCTATCATCTATCTATCCTATATTCTATCATCTAATCTAGTCTATCTCATTCTATCTATCTATCTATCTATCTATCATATCTATCTATCTATCTATCTATCTATCATCTATTCAAATGTATCTATTCTATCTAATCTATCTAACTATCGTATCTAATCATCTATCTATCTATCTATCTAAAGTAATGAAAAATTTTGAACCAACGTTACTACAAAGATGAAAAGAAAAAAACTACCACCAAAAAAGAGGGGAAGTTTAATGGAATGATTTTGTAGACGAAAATGTTTTAAATAAATTTAG
Organism: Trachelipus rathkii; assembly: GCA_015478945.1. Lineage (NCBI taxonomy): Eukaryota > Metazoa > Arthropoda > Malacostraca > Isopoda > Trachelipodidae > Trachelipus > Trachelipus rathkii. The sequence continues at coordinate 24,635 of JABUQX010051500.1, read as the reverse complement.
CCATATGATGTAAATATTGCCAGTCTATATGACAATTATTCCAGAGAGATTGTCGCATGGACGGAGTGTATGAATTTTAGTACTTCGGAGATGTGGACACTTGATCATAAATTAAAAACCTACCTTAGGACCGCACAATACACATATTGTCTTCACAATATAATTTAGAACGATGCTTTCCATAGTTAAAATGTAGTCATCGGCTCACTGGTATTTTTAAATTGTGATTAGTGAAGGGGAAACTCAAAGTGAAATTTCATAGTGATAGTTATTACTCCAATTCATAAGCATCAAACGGAAACTGGTTCAGGATTGTTAATTTACAGACCAATTATTATGTCATCTGTTATTTTCAGATTGATAGAAAAGGGTGTTGGAAAGACTAGATGACTTTGTTACTCTTGAGGATAGGCAACACGGCTGAAAAACTATTCAACAGTGACGGTCATGTTTTTCTCTAAAGGAAACTTATGGAGTTTATCATGATAAAGGAATCGGATGTATTACTCGCTCTTTTTACTTTTCAAAGCGTTGTGAAGGTCAATCATGAGGTATTCAAAAAAGCTAAATGAGAGATGGATATTCCCTACAGTATTTTGAATCTTATACGAGTATTTATAAAATAATAAATTTTATGTTAAAGTGAGGAAATAGTTTTCAAATACTTGGCAGTAAAAACTTTTTACTGTTAGGTCAAAATTTTAAACCCCCTTTTGTTCGGCTACGTTTTTTGGTTGAAACTAATAAAGGAAGTACTGTTAAAGTAAGATAGGAACTGATATGGGATTTTGTAGTCTAATAATATGAGTAATCTGCTGATACTTAGTATTGCTTGCTCCTCAATTAGTGGCCTCCGACTCTATCCAGTATAAGCGAGAACTCTATAACTTGATTTTGCCTTTAAATATAGATCAGCTGCACCAGGTTTGGCTGTTTACTTCATTAAGAAAAACGGACAAATAAAAGAACAATCTGAAATTCACAACTGTCAGGTGATCCCTAAATATGCGACGCTTTTAATACTTGGTTTTTTATTAATCCAATAACGTATGAGAAGAGTTTGGATATAAAAGAGCAGAAACATTTTGTATTAGGTAGTTTAATTGTATTTTTGCAAGATTTAGATCACGATTCTGGAGCAATGACTTCTGTGCTTGTTAAAATCATATTATACATTTTATGGAGTACTATGGTTTATTAGCTAATAACAGATACAACTGATGAAACAATGTGAAACTGGGTTTCACAATGCGAGTAAGACAGGACCCTTAAAATCTAACAGATTTTGTAACGCATGCAGTTTATGTAACGTCTGGAAATGTTACTGTTTAACATATTCTAAATATATATAATTTCTGTACTGTTTTCAGAGCTGTTTACTATACCTTTCATTATTATGAGTAAAATTAGAAATCATTTATGAGACGTTGAACGCTCAATTATTTTCTTCAAAATACACAGTATCAAATATTTTTCACAATGATCTTGATGCCTTAAAAGCTTGAGATGATGTTCTACAAGTCGTAGAGAAATTCTTCTGAGATGACTTCTACATGGGTATTGTCTATTTTAGTTTTATCTTATTTTTAATTTAAAAATGACGTGTTTAGTCGTATAATAAAGAATTAAAGCTATCTATCTATCTATCTATCATCTATCTTTCTTTCTTCATCTATTCATCTATCTATCTATTATCTATCTAATTATCTATCATCTATCTATCTATCTATCATCTATCTATCTATCTAATCTATCTATTTTCATCTACTCTATCTATCTATCTATCTCTATCTATCTATTCATATCTATCTACTATTATCTTTTATCTATTATCTACTTATATATATATATTTATATATTATATTATAATTATTTATATATATAATTTATATATAATATAAATATTAATTTAATATATATATATATATATATATATGAATTATTACTATATATAATATATTATTTTAATATATATAAACTATATATATATATATATTTTATATATATATATTATTTATACATATTCTATATATATATATAATCATAACTATTATATATATACTATCAACCATGCTAACATCATATCATATATATTATATTTATATATTATTAATCCTATATATTTCTATTATTAATTCTATAATATAAATATAATATATATAACAATATATAATATATATATATACTTTATATATATATATAGTAAATATTATATATATATATATATACTTATTATATAATATAATACGATGTGGAAAAGAGTAATCCTATCTGAAATATATTTTAGAAAAGATAATCAATTTTTATATTCCATCAAACTTCATAAAAACAAAGCTTGCGATATGTTCAATGCAACATATAAAAAAAATTTACACATAATACTTGAAAAATAATTTAAAAGATATGGTATATAATATATAATATTATATTATTAAATTCTATATCATATATATATATATATATTATATATATATATATATATATATATATATATCTTTTTCTTTTTTACTAAACGAATACCATAGGGTAAATGCACAGCAGGTTGGCGCACATGCATGGCAGACCTCGCTGAAACGCTTGCTTCAAATGCACGCTGCGCGCGAGCGGTGTCATTTATAACAACCATACGGCACCTCTCGCTCGAAGCGCGATTTGAAAGCGAGCGATTTAGCGAGCGGTCTGCCATGCATGTATCACTGCTTGCATTACCCTATGATATTCCGTTTAGCTGAAAAAAAGGAAATATATACGTAATTGCTAAAAAAAATTCTTTTTTGAAAAAAATTATATGCCGAAGTCGAACAATTTTTTTTTGAACATTAACGTTTACGAACAAATGCAAAATTTACGTTTTAGAACCAAATATATTTGTTATTTTTTAGTTTAAATAAAACATTTAAGTTAATATATACCTAATTATCAAAAAATATTCTTTACTTCAAATTTTAGAAATTGAGAATAAAGAAAAGCTGTCGATGTTTTATGATTATCCTTCAGTTTTGACACCAAGAAGAATTTGAAGATCACTTCTATTTGCAACATCCAGCAGACCAAAATTCCAGTTGGACCATATAAATAATATATTATTATATTTCTTATATGTATTATAATACCAATTACACACATTGTATTAAAATTTACTATTAAGGGCGTCAAACCCTGTATTAAAATTTACTATTAAGGGTGTCAAACTATTGACGCTTTAATATATATATAATCTTAGGTATATTATATAATATATATATATATATATTATTATATTATTATATATAATATATATATCATGTATATATATATTTATTATATTATATTATAATAATATATATATATATATATATCTATATATAATATATAATATACTATATATATATATATATATCTCTATGATACAATCATATATATATATATATATATAATATATATATATATATATATATATATATATATATATATATTATATATATTATATACACTATACTATATATGATATAAATATATATATTAACTATATATATATATTATATTTATATATTATAATAAATATATAAGTATTTATTGTAAGATATTTAATATATATATTAGATATTTAATCCCTATATAATTATTAATATATATATAATATATTTATTATATATACTTATATTGTGATACAGAATTCACTATCTCAGGTTATTAAATCCCATATTTATAATTTTTTTTTTCACAATAACTGGAAAATTATTATTTATATCTGATTTTACTTTAACTGATGTATATACGCAGATGAAATGGAACGGCTTTTGACGGGGGTATGGAGAAGAGAGAGACGAGGAGAGAGAGAGAGAGGGAGAGAGACTGAGAGAGAGAGAAGAGAGAAGAGAGCGAGAGGAAGAGAGAGAGAGAGAGAGAGAGAGGAGAGAAGAGAGAGAGAGAGAGAGAGAGAGAGAGGAGAGAGAGGAGAGAGAGAAGAGAGAGAGAGAGAGAGAGAGAGAGAGATGAGGAGAGAGGAATGCGTAAGATGTAATAAATAATAGTACATAGATAGATAGATAGATAGATAGATAGATAGATAGATAGATAGATAGATAGATAAAGATAGATAGATAGATAGATGATAGATAGATGATAGATAGAATAGAGAGACGGACAGAGAGACAGACAGAGGACGACAGGCGACAGCGACACACAGAAGAAAATTATGGTAAAATAGTGGCAGCCAAATTAAGAGAGATATAAGAAACAAGAAGTAGGAGGAAAGGAGAAAGACAAATGCAAGCAAAGAAATGGACGAAGAAAGATTGGACGAGAGAAGTAACGAAAGTAATAGAGAGAGGGGGAAAGAATAGAAGATGAAGAAGAGATCAATGAGAGAAAAACAACAAAAATTAGAAATTATGATAATAAACCATAAAATGTTAAAATAAAATCATAAAGTAAAGTAAAATGCAGATAATAAAAATAAATGGATAAACAAGGCAAAGGTAAATTGCACTGAATTAAATTTGATGAAAAAGGGGTGGTAGAATTTTTTTACTACAATGTATATATATACTTGGAGTAAGATTAAATTGTACGCAGAGTTTTATCGTTTTAATCTGGTCTCTTATTAATATTTCGTTGCTCCCAAATCGGTTATTAAGTGCACAATTAGGAAGCAGATGGTTGGAAGAAAGCTCCCACAATTATACGGATTTGTGCCTCAATTAAATTAAACGCTACTTCAGACGAATAATTTTCCGCAAAATGTGAAGAGTTTTGTGGAGACTTATAAACAGTGTAGCACACTATAATTCCAATATAAGAATTTACTACGATGTCAATAATAGTAAATTAATATATAATATACATATTTTGTCTTGTAATATTATACTATATAACTAGTTTTTAAACAGATATTAATATATATATATAGTTATTATAAATAATAAGTATATAGTATATAGTATATATATAATATAGAGACCAGTATAGAGTTTGACTAAGTATAATGAAGTTCTTTTTGATTGTCGATTATTTGCTTTACCACTAATTTTGTAACAGCAGATTCTCATCGGCTATTAATATCAATAATATTTCTGTCAAACAGAAAGAACAACTAGTTTAAATCTCTAGACAGTATTTTTAAATCTCGCAACGCACTTATGACGAGTTCGCGAAGGAAAAGGTTTAGTACACGAAGAAAAGGACATATATTAAGTTTTTTGAGCTTAGCGCATATTAATATTATATTAACCGCATTGATTTAATACCCATTTTTTGTTTTAGATTTCTACTGCTGTTCGAATAATACTATAATATACATAATAATAATAAAAATATTATAATAATAATAATAATAATTAATAAAATAATAATATATAATAAATAATAAATAATAATAGTAATTGTTAACTATCTATAATTATATTATAGGCCAGCTCTAGGAGTAGACTCAACAATTATCCATCATCTCAAAAACTACAATTCAGTGAAGGATTTAACTTTGCTATGGCACAGTAGATATTAGCTGCTGCAAACAATCAAAGTAAATGTCCAAAAATTAAAAAAAAAATTAGTTGAATATTTTTCTTACGTTGGGGAGGCGGAGCTCGAGCGGCGGATGACATACGATATATTTATAATATATATTATTGATCTTGAAAGGTATTACACGGCAATTAGGGCGCTCGAGCCGACACAGGGGGGGACATTTCCATACCCCGTAGGGGAGGGGCGGAGAACCCCCGCGACACCGCACATACCAAAAAGCGGGGTGTTCGGGACATCACTCCCGAGGGGAATATGGTAGTCCTACCCCGTCTGAGTTACCCCCTGATTTATAGGCCGAGGAGACCCCGAACTCATGCGCAACTTCGGAAGTGCGTATATACCCTTTTTCAGAGAGGTTATTCTTTACAGAGGTTATAACTAAAGAGAAAAAAAGATTAACTAGCAGTAGTCTAAGTTATGTAGTGCATAATTATGTGACTGTCGGGAGGAGCACTAAGTAACTGGTATCACTATACAAACTCCCTAGCATAATCAGGCGAGGCTATCTCCTACATATTCGCTCGATACCAGAAATATGAAACGAATCATTACCTTTTTATTTCTTTTATTTTCAGTTAAGGGGCGTTAGTTGCCATATGTACTTAACTCTTACCCAGTCCAAAAAATGTATTCCTATTCCTCGATCAAAAGTCTGGCTCGTCATTTTTTGAGAATTTTCTTTTTCCCCGCACTAAATTTACCAGCCATTCAGCATGTATTTTTCCGGTAGATGTTGCTAGCCTATTTTAATATGATATGGCTCTTTAAAAAAAAAAATATTTTAGACAAAGAAAAAGCTGCATACACCCAAGTGACCCTTTTTGCTTCTTTTATGCCCAAACAATAAGTAATAGTGATTCTTCATTACTCATAATCTTAAATTTGAATGAATTACATTTGTTTAAAACCCACTTCGATCAATTGGCTATTGTGAAATTCATTTCCTATTGCATATTTGAATTCTTACCTATATTTAATGATTTTCAATATCCATTGAATTAATATTTTATACTTTAAAACTTCACAGTGAAAAAATATTATCACCAAAATAAAAATCTCTATATAATTATGAATTTTAAATGCGCAAAACGACAAGCGTGAATTGACCAGTTCTTGCTGCATAATAAAATACGGCAACCATACCAACTACTAATCTATTCTTTTGTTATTGATTAGTGGTTGGACCCGAAATCAGATGTACATCTAATATATATATATATATATATTATATATATACCCTGTATTACTATCTAAGGTACTTAGGATACGATGTAATTATATTACGATTTTTTTAGTATATAGGTCAGGCGTACATCTAGAATACTCTTATATTACATTCTATCCATTTGATCTATATAGTAACTCCTGGTATGGTATATAAGTCTATAACGAGTTAATAAGTACGACTACCATTATTTCAGTATTTTTATACTGAGACTACGTTTTCTTTAGATCTTAGAGTTAGTACATGTCCCTATATATATATTTATAGTATTAATAATATTATGCAAATGATACTGGATTAATACCATTATATTTTTAGGTATACATTTATATCAACGTTTTTTACTATTATGTAATCATTGTTCCAACGTGTTACTATATATATATGTTGAATGCAAAACCTACATGTCCATCCGGTAGTGAGAAGTGCTATTAAGTATTTATCCGGTCATATATAATCACGGTATTCAAACTATATATAGTCATTAATACGTGAGTTTCATCTCAGTGTGCCAACATCGACTATCTAATTATACTTCCGGACCATATAATTATATATATATTTTATATAGATCTTCTATATATGGTGACAATTAAAGTGATTCGATATATATTTAAATTTGTTCTTCCACCATATCCTATATATACCTAATACTATATTATCATATCCTACTACCTCTATATATAATACGTTACTCACGGTCTCACTAATAGTAGATACAATATAGTTTAGGGATATAATTACTAGCAATTCTAATACTAGGAGTAATATATGGTTTATATAGATAAACGATTAATTCCGCTAATATCTATAGTGAATAACCGAGTTCAATAAAAGTATTCACTATATTTTATCTCATACACGGAAAACTATACACTATAACTATCGTATTCCATATAATATCTCCATAACAACTTTTTAAATTATATATATATAATCGTTATTATATATCATATAACTCGTGAAATTGTCTTTCAACTAAATATGGATAGTCAATAATTTTATACTATAATAAAATAGAAATTAAGTCTCTAAAAGTAGAATTTCTCATCTCCCAATAATGGCAACTCAATTACAAATCTCAGGCTCAATCCATAATCAATGTATTAATTTCCTCTCAGTAAGAATAGAGAGCTTGACTAGAGTCACTAGTAGGGTCCGAGTAGTATAGTTGTAATATAGTTGTATTATCTAGCTCAATAGTCCAGTAACATAGTGGATCTTACATAAGGCAGCAATAGACAATTGTTCACTGTATGATAACTGCTTGCTGTATGTGCGGATTTTTTAATTCCATATTACAAGCTAATTGTGATAAGAATGACATTTAACCAATGAGTTATACTATCAAAAATTTTAGTGATTCCCAATTAATATTAAATCGCATATGTTATTCTTCTTCACGTATTGTCCTCAAATCATTATATAATTCTCTCAATTGTGTCCTCCTATGCGGTGAGCCAACACAAGACGATGACCTAGATTATATCTCCTGTGATTACAGAGATAGAATTCCTGATTATCTTTTAGTATTATTAATTTCTATCTATATATACCTATATAATATAGGTATATAATATATGATTGTATATACTATAACAATTATTGCCTTCTATAGTCTGTATATCTGTATTTAAATTATATATTAATATATATATATATGTACGTTACCTAGCCAGTCTATCATACCAATTTCTAATAGTGAGGAAAATATATAATTGACAATGCCTATAATCATAAATCCTATTTGTACTGACCTATCAAAAATACCAATCACCTAAGTAGTATAACTAATGAAAAATAATTTGGTTTATTTTTGTAAGTTAATGGGAAAATCACAATGGCACCTATTTCAGCCTTCTATCTTAAGTTCTTTTTGAGAGTTTTTGAGCAACATTTATATATATATAGTAAGTGAGTTATACATTTGTAGTACACTCCCATCCTGCAATGGGTCTATACTAAGTCTTACTTGTTTTACTATATTTAGTATTTATACTTCTCATATATATAATATATATAGAATAATACTATAAAGGTTTTATGTATATAAAGATATCCCTGAGGCTAATTCGAACGTATTATATCATAAATTTACGTTTGATAGTATATATATATATATCTATATAATATTAATCTATGAAGTTTACATATAATATATAATTAGTAATCCTTGTTTAGGAAAACAACCAGAATAACGAGAGAGGTCAATAGATAACATTATATATGGTGTTCCTAGTGAATATTATAATACTGTATTTACTGAGAATTTATTGTGTTATCTCAGTGGGGTGTTATATGTAAGCAATTCCTATAATATTCTATTATTTCTCAGAGTGGAAGTTCTACAGATTTCATCTCTATCTAATTATTTACATATAAGTAAGGACATAAAGTTTCTCTAGTACTGTCCTTCTACCCATTGTCTGCAATTTCTAAAGATTATAGAGATATGCGCTTTGTATATTAATATCAGTAATTTATTTTTAACTTATATGAATAGGTATATAGGTATAGCATATTTATGCATAAGAAGCACTATATGAGTGAATATTATATGGCTCGATAAGTTTACTATAGGAATTTAGGTACTAAAGAATAAGCTATATTTAGCTCGGTGGTTAGGAAAGCAAAGTGCGTTCTGAGGAATGAGGAATAGCGTTAGGATTATAGGTACGACAGTAGTGATATTATGCGATTCAATCTATACGGTTAGTTTATGAAACTGCCACTTACTATTGATTTATGAACGAAGAATCAAGACAGATCGATATTTTGCAAGCAGAAAGTTACTATACCAACATAACTATCTCTCTATCGGAATTACTAGTAGCGAGAGAAGTAGTATGCGATCAGATCTCTGGTTGAAATTAAGCAACGAAATAATGACATAACTTTGTGAAGATTGTTGACACCCTATGAGAAAAGAAGTAAAGTGTTGTCTTGATTCTATTATCTCTTGACGATCCAGGCTGAAGACGGTAAAGTGGAACAATAGTCTATCTTTGTTTAGCACCTTATGCATTTATAGGGTATCAAATATCAGAACTGAGTCAGAGTAGAGTAATCCACTTGAACCTCGACATTTCATTGAGAGTCCTATCACCTTACAGTTGTTATAACGTTCTGTGAGTATACAACGACATAACATGGCTTTCCACAATATATCAAAATTTTATTTTCTCGTGAGATACTCCTATCTGTTCTTTCTCAATATATTTTAAGATTTTAGTGTATCGAATCCAACTTATTATATTATATTACTAATTTGCATGGTCCATTATTGTTACAAGTGTGAGTCAATATCCCTTAATTAAAAAAGAGTCCTATCGTCTAGTGACGGAAGCTATGAATCGCTGCCAGAAGGCCCTCTTGTCGTCAGATATTGTGGAATATTCCCACATATTTATACGTTTCTCCAAAGAGGTGTTGGTAAACACCAAACTGTTAGAGGTAATTTGAATGAGCCCTTTTTAGTAATCTCAGATGTGTTTATTATTACGTGACTTTTATTATTTATTACTTACAATCTACATTTTTATTTTATTATTATTATTATTAAATTTTCATCATATTTTCTATCATTACCTATTAATTACTACTCTTTACAATATTCCTAGTATCTTATCTAATTTTCTAATCTTATTATTCTATTATTTTTTATATTTTATTTATTGTATCAATCATCATTGCATGTACAGTCACTGACTTCTATATCTTCATGATCTGGATATCCAAGTGTAAATCTTAAACTAGCTATTTTTGTCATATGATTATTGTGTATTATTACAAATTAATTATCACCATTAATAACTTGTGTATTATTTGTGTTACTTTATTCATGTAGCTCATATGACGACTGTATCCAGCCCTGGTTGTAGTTCTTTTTGTCATTTTTTTATAATACATATATACTCATGTTTAATATGATACTCCGTCAATATTTAAAGAAAATTGTATTTAAACTTAGAGAATAAATAATTTTGGAGTGTGTTTTATTTGATTTGACTATTTGACTCTTGAATCTGTCCAATTTTGTATTATTAGTAATCTCGAGAGGAAAGAAGTACTCCACTTCTCCTCAGTGATCGAATTCTATCGTGATGTCTTTTTATCCTGTCAAATGCAGAAAGAAACAGATGAAATCTATTAGCACTAACATATCAGACTTAAGACCTGAAATTATTAGAATTTACCAGAGATCAGTAGATTATATAGCAGTTTCTCAGCAAAATTTCCTTTAATTGAGTTGCATCGCGATATCTCCAGATGCGGAGGCGAAATATTGCAACAGAGACAAGTCTTTCTTCAACAATGGTTCAAGTCCTGAAGAAAGGATCTTTAGGGAATTGTTTTCTATCTAACTTTGTCAACAACAATCCGAATAATGTAGTCTGACGAGAGCCACTCCACGCAACTCTAATTTATCATTTTTAACATGCAGGTTAGCGTGTGTGACCAGACAACGTATCCCTTTAAGGCCGGATGTTCGACTTTAGACTCTCTCCGGGAAGACACGTATTCGATTTACATATACTCTCTGAGCTAGCGAGGTGCCTTCGCTTCGATATCTCAGGATTTTCTGACTCTTTTGTTTATTTATTTGTGTTATTAGATTATTGCGTGTTACTTAAATGTTAAAAAAAAATATAATTATTATTGCTTTTCTGTATTTTGTTCATTGTGAAGATCATTTGGTATTTGTTTCCGATGTGTATTATTTATTATTATTATTATTTTTTATTATTATATTATTATTATTTCGATATTTTTTATATTCTTTCTTCTTCTTTTGTTTTGATTAAATTTAATTCATGTGTGTATTATTATGTATAATATTGATTCTCATATAAGAATTATTTAAATTCACGTGATAAGATTTAGGATATTATTAAATTTTTTATTATTATATATTTATTATTATATTATTATTTTATTATATTATTAATTCTTAATTATTTATTATTATTTTATTATTATTTATTATTATTATTATTATTATTTTTATTATTGTCTGATGGTGTGTATTGTATTTCAGTTTATTTTATGGTTTGTATTATTGTATTATTATTACTGTTATTATTATTTAATTCATTATTATTATTAGGTAAGCACATGGCAACCTATTATTATCTGATATCTCTTACCTTATCTCTATATTATCATCTATAGTTTATTTTACTCAGTTAGACTTGATTATAGGCTTGTCTAAACATTGTCTCTCGTACACTCCGAGATCTTACAGACGGAGTGAATCGTATTTAAGTGATCGACATCGAGAGCCGTTATTTGTATACCCTTAACGCTTGTAGCTGTAGAGTACTATTAATGACTATGTGAATATATAACATGTGTAGAAGCAAGAAAGTTTTATTAAACGTGCATAAAACACATACCTAGTAAAATAAATCAAAGATGCCCAGCTCAGCTACAATGTTGAACTCAGTGAAAGATGAACTATTACATAAACGTGCAAACGGAGTCAGTCGTGCGAGCTATTCATGTCCTATGTTATTAACATATAGAAAATAATGCTCTCTCTCTTAAGAAAATTTTGCTAAGTACCAATATAATTAACAGGTCTTACCCCAAAGGAAAGGTTTACTTAACTAGAGTGTTTCCAATTCCGTTTATGCGAAACTTTGTCCAAGAATATTTCATAAAAATTAAACTCTTATCAGAATTGTCTATTATCACCTTCTCTTACTCATCTCTGTTATATCTATTCTCGAGATACTCAAATGGAGCCACTAAATACATTGCTATCAATCCTCTAGTAGTTATGAGATAAAGAAAAAACTCAAGTATTAACAGTCTAAATATTAACTTAAAACAACATTATATAAAACTATTCAAATTACATCTTTTCCTAAAAGACTCAGATTAGATACAGTCATCTTCAACAAAAAGTATTCAACACCTATACGAATGCTAAATAAAATTAAGATGTAAAAATCCTTTTTCAAACAACTACAATTAAAACAAAGTTTTCATTATATGGCATTATTCAACAAACAATTTAATCCTATTAGTCTCTTCAAGTGAAGTAAATATTACATACATACATGTGGGGCGTAAAAGTAAAGGATATATATCATATTAAAAGTTCTCCCCAAAGAAAAGTATCCACAGAAAAAACTCCACTCCCCTCTCCAGATAGATCTTTTCCCGAAAAAAAATAAAATATATGTATATCTAATGAATTGGATTATATTTAACAAATTTAAAGATAGAAAATCCCTTTCTTATGTTTTATTATTATAAATATTATTTATAAATTATATTTATTAATTTTATGATTCATTTGATATATATTAATAACAATTGGAATATTATTACTTTAACAGTTTTCATTGGTCAAAATATGATTTATTATCTATTTTTATGATTTAATGTTATATTGATAGTTTCAGGATCTAGATTCAATTAATGTGAATGGATTACCTAATTATCTGATTAATTATTACCAATTAAATATCATTTCGTGTTAGTGATCTAAATTGATTAATGCTGGTAATTAGGATATTATAATATGAAATTTTATGATAATTATTATTCATAATATTATTATGTAACATTCATCATTAGTTATTATTTTATTATTATTATTAAATTTTTTTATACATTATTTTAAATTACTTAAGTATATATATGGAATTTTTGGATGATTGATAAATCAAATAATATAGAAGCTGAGAATTTTCTAATAAACATAGAGATAATGAAAGTATATTGCTCCAACTGAAACTAGTGAAACCATGAGATCATTTTAATATCCGATACATTAAATTAATCTAAAGTATATGACTAATAATTTTGTATTCCTAAAATTGAACACCCATTAGGATATACTGCAAATTATCATAAGTTATATACTGAAATTTTTACGTTAACTTCTCAGCTGTATTACTGTTGAAAATTCATGACAGAAAGCAGTTTGACTAAAAGTTTATTACAAACCGGTGGCAAATCATATAATTATTATTAATTAACTTGGTTTATTATTAATTAACTTTATAAAATTATCAAATTTTCACTTATATTATGCTATTCAACTATATATTTAAATAGTAAATTATTATAGATCGTGAGTAGTTTATATTTAGTACAAGTATGTAAGATAGTTTATTAATGATGTATCTATTTTTACTTTAGTTTGATACTCTCCCTTTCGTATAGTCCGTAAGAAGGTGGATTATGTTTCGTAAATGTAGGTAGTCTCAGATAGACTATGATTTTCTGTTCTCTTTAATTATTAGATAAGATAATCAATGCAAACTTAATATTATAACGGTTTAATAGGCTATGATTTACTGCTTTCCAGCACGTAGTACATTCACTGACACATTATATAATTTAAAGACCTTACAATATATAATGACGAAAATCTTTTAACGTATAATTCTTGATTCTATCTCTTTTTGCAGTCTTTTTGTTGATACGATCAGTTGTGACAATTTTGTATATATTTCACGACCACTCTGAGACTTGGAGCAAAAATACCATTGTTGCAAGCGTAATACTATAATCTTCCTCTTTCCCTGAAAAAAGCCCGGAAAAAAGTCTGACGAATACATAAAGTCTAGTCACTCATGTTATGAGTTGTTTTATTCTACCTTGGTTACTACTTTGCCTTAATATCCATAACGATGATTATCTTTTTAATTACTAATTTCATCACAATCAGGATTTTAAATAGCATCATCAGATATCTCCCTTTCTGCATTTTGAACACAACTGGTTTTTATGAATATTTTTTATTTTTTTATCATTTATATACGCCTTAAATAACACAGAACATACAAAAAATAATGACTCTATTAATTTCAACATTCTAATTATAAATTATCTCTATAGCTCTCTCTTCTCGTGCATTCATCATTACTCTCTCTCGCTCTCATCTACTCTATCTACATTCTATACTCTACCATCCTTCATCTGCTCCTGCGTCATTGAAAGGTTATGCTGATTCAGACTCTAGATTATATATCTATAGATACAACTATCTATTACTAAACTTACAAAATCCGTATCTTATATCTTAACTTGCATATTCTTACTTTTCATATCGTCTCTAATTGGCTATCTACTCTAAAATTCCTAAATCTATTAATCTATCATTCTATGTCATAAACATCTTCTCCTCCTATCCAATCCCAACTATCTTATCTATCTATCTACTATATACTTATTTACTAATATTCATATTCATTATATCTATCTAAATATATTATATACTTAATATTCTATCTATCTATATCTATATCTATATATGTCTATCATATATCTATCTATCTATCTCTATTATATCTATATCTATATCTTTAATCATATCTATCTATCTATCTACTATCTTCATTTATTGAAGGTATCTATCTATCTATCTATAAATAAAATGTGTATGACAGGCAGGAATTCTGTCACCCTACTTCTTTGCATTTAATATAGATATGACACTTATATACAGAATGTAGGAAAGTAGTATAAAATATATAGTAGTGCTATAATAGATTAGTATTAATGAGCTATGTCCTTAATATATAGTTGTTTATGTAATCGCAGATGATCTTACATTTTGTTTGCTCTATATATGAGGAGATATCACAATAAATACTTCTCATTATAGACATACCGGAAAATTAATTAAGTGAATTGTGCTTTGAATATTAATGATTATATATATATATATATGACAAGAAGTATACGTGAAATGAGTGAGGAATTGGAGTTATAGGAAGAGTGTAATATGAGGGAGGATCACTGAAGCGAATAATGTAGTGTGATATATTAAATGAGAGTAGAGTAGTTGAGAAGAGATAAAGATCATATTCTCAGGGTTTTCTAAAGTGATTCATATGGAAACTACAATATCTACTCGAGCATGTGATGCTTCATAAATATAAAGGATTGCAAAGAAGTCCACCAAATGAATCCAAATTTGACACGAGACCATTAGTACGAGAAGCTAGGAGAGAATAATTATAGCTCATAACAGATAAGAAAAAGATTTAATATGATGTCAATTATAAGTCAATTGGGGAATTAACGCTTAATATCGATGCAACTATTCTATCCTAGCGTTTATTAATTTCGACCGCATCGTCTATATGATATTCCCATATCAGAAGAGGTAGAAAAGCTAAAAATAGTAATGTGTGTCAGTGGGGGAAGAATACGCTTAAGAGGAGAAGACTTAGTTAGAGTCCGAAGATGTATAATGAGCAGACTATATTGAATTGTTGCTGTGCTTGTTGCAGATCTTCATACGCTTAAAAAAAGATATGAAGTGGGATTTTAGTTTGTTCAGGGAATATAATTTTAATTTGATCTCATTGAGGACGAAAGTGCTCATGTCTTAGAGATCATAGTCGTTTAAGGACACAACATTATTTGAGAGTAAGTAGATCAGAGCAATCGTTGAAATTTAGATTAGTTAATAAATGACCATTGAGTCTTTTGTGTGTGTTTTAATTAAAGGAAATTGTAATAGTATTGGAGAAGTATCATGAGATTATTGTTATGTTGTTTCCAAGATACGAGGATGAGACATTTCTACCCTAACTCACTATGGATCATTAGAGTTTTTCATCAATGAATAATGATTATTGTGAATGCACATACAACAGATCACAATAGGAGAGAATTCGAATTCACGAAAAAAAATCTAGTCATCGAAGAGCATCCTTTATATAAATAAAGTCTGTGATAATAGTAGGTATATGATATGATATATTAGGAATGATTTATTGAAATTTAGTTTAATTCCTGATATATGTTGATAATTAGTAATCGTTAATTGCGAAATAAATTTCTGTTTTATATAGGTAATGCTGTGTGACTACCTAGAGTGATTATATTTTCTAGTGAGTATATATTTGTCAACTCTCGTAGATATACTAAAAAAGAAATAGAAAGACTTAAAAAGACAGAAATAATCGTATACAATGCTGAGAAATTCAGATATCTCCAGACGAATAATTATTTATGCGGATAGATTATTGAATATAATAACAAAGTTTCTGCGTATATATTTAGCATTTCTCGAGATCTAACGGAGAGAGTTGTAGTATTATTAGTTATTATTATTGTATATTATCATTTTTTATTATTATTATTTTATTATTTTATTATATTATTATTATTATTATATTTATTAATTATTATTATTATATATTATTATTGATATAATTATTTAATATTTTTGTTAAGTATTTTAATAACTGATTGTTTAATTATTATTATTATATAATATTTATATTATTTATTATTATTATTATTTATTTTTTTAATTAATTCTATATTATTATTATTATTATTAATATTAATTATATTATTATTATTATTTTATATTACTTTTATTATTATTATTATTATTATAGTATTATATATTATTATATATTAATTATTATTTATTGTAATTATTATTATTATTTATTATTACTTATATATTTAATTATTATTTATATATTTATTATTTATATATTATTATTATTTATACCATTATATATATTTTTTAATTTTTTAAAATTATTATTTACCATTTATATATTTTTAATTATTGATTATAATTATTATTTACTTATATATATTATTTTATATATATTATTATTATATGTTATTATTAATTATTATTATATTCAATTTTCCTTATTATTATTATTAATTAATTAATTATATTTAATTATTTATATTAAATTATTATTTTTTATTTATTATTTATTTTTTATGAAAATTTTATATAATCATAGCTTCTTATACAATCTTATAATGTATCTGATTCATTATTCCTCAAGCCTTTTCGTCAATCTATTTTAATAGAAGTGTCTTATCTCTCAGAAAGCTCTGCTCTTCTAGATGAATTATTTGTTTGTTCTATAAAGGACTTCCTAGAAATTCAAAATAATAGAACTATATCTATCTATATCATTTATATTTCTCTGTCTTCCCACTTTACGCAATCAATCTCTCGTCAACCTGTTGTTTCTCTACATCGTATCTTTCAATCAACAAGTTCATGATCCAAATCACTCAATTGTTATGATATACCTCAAAAATAAATAGTCAATATCTTATATAATTATATAATTATATATATTATATTAAATGTGATATATATATATATAAGTGTCGCCAGTTGAGGCTCTTGTATAACTGCCTATTTGTATCCCACATGAATTAATTACTATATAAATAAAATACTATAATCAAAAGTAAGAGACTTCTATCTAGCTAAACCTATAAAAATTTTCAACATATAATTATCTCAATTTCATTGTATTTGATATTGTATAATCTGACTTGTTATACTTTTTATTAAGTAAGAACGCACCTAGCCTCAATATCATAAAAGTAAAAATTTCATATACCTAGCCTCGGTGCAAGATGTCTACATTAATAAGATGTTATATATCAGTAGTGAGAGTTGTATCCGGAGAGCTATCCATGTGTTTCCTTCTTCAAGGGTTGAGATACCTCGGATTTTTTTGGGGGGGAATGTTCCTGGATCCTGTCGCTGGGAACTTATGCATCTCGTTGTAGTCAAATTTATTGCGTTTTTCTTATTAAAATTAGAATAAGTTAACGTTGATTATATCGTCACCTTTACTCTAGTATATAGAGGTCTAATGCATACAAAACACAAATTCTTAATTTATTTAAGGTATAATTGCCTTATCGTGAACAAATATCATTATTCAACAACATATGGAACCTATTTCACTGAACTTCAATCTCTTTCTTATACTAACAACCTTGCTCATTTAAATCAGTGAAACAGTATTTTTTCAAGTGACATGAATCAGATATCGATTGAGCTGTAAGTACATCCGTATATAGCTCGGTTTTGTCTGTAGTGTGATATGTTATTTTAGTTTAATTATTTAGTAACTATAGAATTCTTCCTTTCAAATTGAAAGTTTGGGATATTTTTTTCTCATTAATTAAGTTAATAATTCCTGAATCTTTCCTCGTTTAAGAAAATGCGTCTCAAGCATTTGGTCAAGACTATAGCCTTTAGTGAGTCAATATCTTCATCAGATTTCACTGGACTATATGTTTGATATTAATGTTAGTGTAAAGTTTTAATGATTTTTTCTAGTTTATGTTAATGCTTTTTTCTGTTATTGTTCTGTAATTCCCCTACATCCCATTTATGTTTTCTAATATATTATTATTTATAATGATTATAATATTATTAATTTATATATTAATATTATAATTATATTGATATTTAATTATTTATTTATATTTTTATTATTATTATTATTTCATTATATTATTATATTAATATAAACTATTATATTATTATATATTATTATTTATATTATATCTTATTATTATTATTATTTCTAATTATTATAATTAATCATTATTATATTTTATTTATTTAATATTTCTAGTTAGAAAATTGATAATAATAATATAATAATAATAATATAATTAATTATAATAATAATAATAATATATATAATAAATAGTAATATAATATTATTATACTAGATAATAATATTATAATTAAAATATACTGAAATAATATTATCTTAATTTTATTATATTAATTATTATTATAATAATGATAACTTGAATAACTAACTAAAAAAACAATTGATTGTTTAAATTTTATAATTGCATGTATATGGTTATAATAGAATAATTATTTAATCTATATTAATCAATATAATATATAATGGTATATATTAAGTAATTTAAATATTATATAATTATAGAAATATATTTGCAAACCTTTAATAAATAATAATCAATAAAAATACATATAAAAAAAATCAAAAGAGATGATCTCAGATTTGTTACACTATTAAGAACATATTAGCTAAAAGAATCACGTTGAGTTTTATTGTGTATATAATTTCATATCTCAGTATGGACATGCGTCGTTCTCTCCAAGCTTTCCTTTTCCTCCTTTCTTGCCTCAAGTCGTGCTCTAGAAGCATAATGCTTATGGCACATGGGTGTATATCTATGATTATTGAATAATTGTCAAGATATCTGTTAATATTTATTGTTTTGTTGATCAGGTATCCAACTTCTTTTACTATTTTTACTGTGTTCTTACTATATTTAATTATTATTATGTTATTATAATATACTATATCAATGATTATCTTTTTATTTCTTATTTATTCTTATTGTCATCTCTACCACAGCATTAGCTTATTGCGTCCATTCCAACTGCATGTTATCGGTCCAATTTTTTCTCGAGGTATCAGGTATCTATCCCTCTGGGATTTGATCATAGACCTACTACTATTGAGTCTCCCACCTTCTTCTTCTTACTTTTTGCGTGTAAGCCTCTCTCTCGATTCTCTCTCTCTCTCTCTCGTCTCTCTCTCTCTTCTCTCTCTCTCTCTCTCTTCTCTCTCTCTCTCCTCTTCTCCTCCTCTCTCTCTCTCTTATATCTCTATCTATTACCGTCTTAAAGTTATTCTCGCTTTCGTCTTTATCGAATTCACTGATGGAAAGCCTCAACCTTTTCACTTCATTCAATTAAAATTCAACTTTTGCATATTGCCTCTCATAATTACAAACTCCTGAATTCTATTCATTCCGAAAGCCATTTCAAAACTATTATAAAATAAACAACCATACAAATTTGTACCACTTAAACATATATCACATATGATACTAATGAGCTTCAATAGCTGAAGAATTTTTTGCTATCGTTCAGGTATTACATTTATTTATTATTTCCATTTTTATAATCTCTTATTGATGATATTTTATATTTAAATTTTACATTTCAGTATATTTTATGGATATATCCTTGTAATAATAATATAATATATATAATAGAAGTATAATATGATATATAATATGATAATAATACGTAGTATATGGTAGTATGAAATATAGTA
Source organism: Trachelipus rathkii (assembly GCA_015478945.1). Classification (NCBI taxonomy): domain Eukaryota; kingdom Metazoa; phylum Arthropoda; class Malacostraca; order Isopoda; family Trachelipodidae; genus Trachelipus; species Trachelipus rathkii. The sequence continues at coordinate 4,031 of JABUQX010051500.1, read as the reverse complement.
ATATTAAGGATTTATATCTATAATAGTATATAGATAAATATAATATATATTTTATAGAATAGTATTATATTAAATTAATATATATATTAGTTACTTAACTGTTTCAGAATATATATATATATATACATATATATATTATTATAATATATATATAATATATAATATTATATAATTATATATAATATAATTATAATATATAGTATAATATTAATTAATATATTATTATTAATATATATATATTATATATATTATATATATTATAGTATTATATTAATTATACAAAGTGAAAACAATGGTTTTTTATGAAAAAAAAACAATGGTTTTTTCATATATAGTAACTAATTAATAAATACTCATCGTATATTTTTATTATATAATTTTATTTATATTATTATAAAATTCAATATTTAAATATTTTTCCTGTTTGTTAGGTTTTATCATAATAGAGGGGCTATTCTTTTACGAGTTGTGACGTTTCAAGTTATTATCTACTACTTTTCGTTCCAGTATATTGCTTAAGCGCTACCTCACTATATCATTGATAGGTAATAGGGATAAAATGATAATTAATAATATTTAATTAATGATATATATTATATTATTACTAATTATACTATATAATATATATATATTTAATATATTATATATAAGTAATATATTATATATATATATATATAATATATATATTATATAATATAATATATATAATTATATATATTATATATATATTATAATATATTATATGATATACACAATATTATATTATATATTATATATATATATATATATATATAAATATTAATTAATTAATATATAATATATTAATATATACTATATATATAATATAATAGTATATTATATATAATATTAATTATATATTTTTAATGATATATTATATTATACTATATATATACATTATTATATTCATATATATATATATATTAATTATAATATATATAACGGTTCAATAAGAATTCTTAAAAGCTAGCTGATAATCTACCAACAGATAGGCATCTTCGACGCTTGAACCACTTCTAGAAATGCATTTAAATAGATAACGAGGAGCTTTGTATTTCACGTGAACAAAAAAAAAAAAAAAATAAATAAAAAAAAAAAAATAATAAAATAAAAAAAAAAAAAATAAAAAAATTCCCAGAAGTGTGAAGCGTCATATTATCTTACCTGCAACCCCTTAATGGCAACAGCATAACTCTGTAATATAGTAACGATGGTGCATTTCAGCAGTAATTAAACCATACTGAAGTATGAAAGACTGGATATATGGATATGTTAGACTTTGAGAGTTCATGGCCGAATATAGGTCATAATAGCTATAAGATTGGTAATTTCACTATATTTACCACTTCAAAATAACTAACAAACCAAGAGATATAATTCTATTCATCTGACTAATTTGAGGAGACTATTCATATCTAATAAGCTGAGATATATAATTCAAATTTGCAGCTTGTTATTATAGAGTATCTCTCTATACTTGAAATTTACAAACTCGTGTTTGGTCTCAGAAAGAGAATCTTAATTATTTGTTGAAGATTACTTCCTTAACAAACTCGTCATCAAATAAGTAGTAGAAAATTAGCCTTATGTGATTTTTCAGCGTATCAAATATAATTATAATCAATATAATTAAGTATAATTACAGTTGTTATTATGCAACTCGTATTGATGGGTTACCCTTAGATTTTCGATGCTTCAAATCCTATTATTATTATTATTATTATTATTATTATTATTATTAATATTATTATTATTATTATTATTATTATTATTATTATTATTATTATTATTATTATTATTATTATTATTATTATTATTATTATTATTATTATTGTGTATTATTATTATTTGGGCTCAATGGACGAAAACGTCCCCCTAGTAGCCCTTTTCTCGTCTATATATTCCCATGTATTAATCTTATTATGTAAGCATAACTATGTAATCGATGGAGAGATTATGATTATTATTCTTGTTCTTGATTTTTTCTTTATTCTTAGTTATTATTTTTTTTATTATTATAATTTTTGTCTCCCGTTCTTACTACCTGTCCTTTCACCAGTTTGTCTCCCTTCTCCTCCTTTATCTGTACGTACTACCCTACGTATTCCTGGTCTCTCTTTTGAGAGTCTCCCCAATTTCCTCCTGAATCCTGAGGTGGTTATGGAGCCAGTTGTCTCTGTTTCCATCTTGGGTCCATCTTGCCCTCCTTCCCCCCCGTGGGTGAGGGGTACAGTTCAAAACCGAGTTGTTCTCATACTCTCCGGGCCATATTGGTGTGGTCCCTAAGCTTCGGCTAACCACTGAGGAGGCTGTCCCGCACTTGGGTGTATGTATAATCTTGAGCTTCGCGTCTTATCCGTGTGGTGCACGGCTAGCATTTTCTCATCTTAGGGACTGGACGCGCAGTTCCGGGAGGCTTTGCCGAGGCCACACCCATGAACAGGGTGGGATTTCTGGGAGGGAGGTATTTAGCTCTGGGCGTGTGGTGGGCGCGGTTTCCGCGTTTACGCTTTCAGGAGAACTTGTTTTTATTCATCATTTGTGTTAAGGTATTTGTGTTTATTTATTGCGGAGCAGATGTTTACAAGGAGAATTTATTATGGGAAAACATAAAAAAAGAAATAACGTTTCCAAGAAAGGCGGAACTCAACATCTGTCGGGTTCCCAACCCGACCCCTTCCTGGCCACATCTCGTCCAGCGCCCAATAGGGGCTTTGATGCCCTTGTTGATGAAATGGTTGGTATTCCACCGCCGCCACCTATAGTCTTACGTAACGGTCCCGTTTCTAGGACTACCCCTTCTAGACCAGCTGAGGCTGTTCTGGCCTCTCAGCAACACGTGCTCACTCAATCCTCACATCAGCCGTCTCTAGATCCTCTGCGTCAGCATGGTCTCTATCCTCGTCGTCTGATTGCACCAGCTCCCCCGAGCGCTTTCTCCGACCCCCCTCCAGGGGTCCCGAATATGACTTCTTACCCTCTTTATTTTTATTTGCACTCGACTTCGTCACGTCCTCTGACTGCCGTAAGCCAGTGATGCTTTGGAAGCTGCTCTCCAAACAACTGAGCCTCAGGCAACGCCCATGAGAAACGGTTCCATCCTGGTCCGTGCTGCTTCTAGAACCCAAAGCCACGTTCTTGCTTCCCTATCGCATCTGGGAAGGATTCCTGTTATTTCCAAACCGGACGTTGTTCGTAACACGTCAAAGGGTACCATTTATGCGCCGGAGTTCTGTTCGGATACTTCGGAGGCCATCCTCGCTCATTTGCAGAGACACAACGTGCCTGTCACCGACGTTTATCGATTCCCTCCTCGTAAGGAGAACCCTTCCACGTTGAACCCTCGTCTCCTACTTACCTTCTCTGTGCCTTTCCCTCCGACCAAGGTTAAACTTGGTTTTACTATGCACTCGGTTCGGACCTATGTGCCCTACCCGAGAAGGTGTTTCAAGTGCCATAAATTTGGTCACCCTCAGAAATATTGTCGTTCTCCGCAGACCATCTGCCCTACATGTGGTAGTTCTCTTCATCCCAACTGTGAGACCCATCCTCCTTGTTGCCCTAACTGCAAAGGTCCCCATCCGGCCTCCTCGGTCCACTGCCCCTTCTTCGCCTTGGAGAAGGAAATCCTTGAGCAGTGCGCAATTCATAAGTTTGATCGTCGTGAGGCTACACGCCGTGCACGGGAGAAGTTGACTCATCTTCCTCTTTCTTATGCCGCGGCGACAACTCATGCCTCTCCGGTCGACTCTACAGTTACACCTCGTTCCCGTACGCTTTGTCCAGATCTTCCTCGGGTTTCGCCTTCCACTCGGCCTTCCGTCCCACGTTCCGGGTCACCTGATTTGGTGTTTCCTGTTGTTGGGGACAACTGTCCTCCCAACTCTCCTACCATGGTCCGCCGGCCCGCTCGTCGTCCATCGCCGCCACATACGACCATCTCTCACGATATCCACGTTGCTGAGATCCATGCCCCCCTCGATGGGGTTTCCACTGATGTCGATGCCTGTTCG
>JABUQX010051499.1:30000-62500 GCA_015478945.1 Trachelipus rathkii | reverse complement strand
AATAATTTCTTTTTTCTATTTAGAGTGTTCTTCATATCTATTGCAGCTTACATTGTCAACTTTTTTGAGTATAGGAACTTTATGAATACATTCGATGAGATCTTATAGCATTGTGCACTGTCTTTGAGAAATTCAGACTATGTTTTTCAGATTCTCTACTTAAAATTGCTTTATTACAGAAAACCCATTCTTCCACTGTCGCTCATGGGAAAATATCAGTCCTAATTAATAATTTGCCACAATGTTGCCGCATAACATTGATTCCAGTACAAAAGAAGAAAAAAATTCATCAAGTCTCTTAGAAGGACAGGTCACATCCAAAAATATTGAATTTAGATTTCAAGTAGAATGAGGCACTGCAAAAGTTAGAGGTGCATTGTCTTTTGCTTTATCAGCAGACAGAGATGCTGTGATTCGGCTATTGGTATACAATGCCTCTAGCAATAGAGCAAATCTTTGTTTCCCTGTTCTGGCTGATGAAAAATATACTAGATCAATGGATGGAGAGGCCTCTTGACAGCTGTACTTCAGAGACAGTCTTTCTAGATATCTGTTGTCATTTTGATTAGCACAGTCTGGGATTCAAGTTTGAATTTTAGGATATTACTTTCTTTCGAAGTGACTTCTTTGAGAATTTTTTTGTTTGAAATCCAAATAACCTTTTACATCACCGCAAAATTGTTCTTTTCATGTAAATCGAATACAAAAAGCTTAGTATGTTTGTAGGCATTTTACTGACTGTAGAAATCTTTCCATAACTATTAGTACGAGACATTGTAATCTTGAAACAGGAATGGACCAAGTGTGTCTGACGTTTGGAACTTTCGTAAAATGATTCACGTTCTAAGGAAAGCATTTTAAAAAAAAGCCAGTTTGCATGTGTTAGAAATTACATCTTCTTGTTTACAGAAGAAAACATTTGTAATGTTTTGGTGCTGAGAGATTTCGGCTGTCAACTGCCACAAAACAAATCACTTCCGCAAAACCTCAAAAAAAAAAAAAAAAAAAAAAGATATAAATCATTAAGAGAAAAAAATATAAAATGATGTCTAAGTCAGACAGTCTAAAACACAGTTCCAGTATACCAATCACCTTCAATGGGAAGGATGAACTTGGAACACCTCTACGGACAGAATAGGAAGAATATAGGAAATAAGTGAACTAAAATAGAAAAAAAACAGGATAAAGTAGATTTATGATGTCGTTTCCTCGATCCACCTTTTATTCACTTAGTCAAATTAAACAATCTCTCATTACACAGATACGGAAGAAAAGAAATATATCAAAATATGTAACTTGGTCCATGGATATTCTTAGTATTTTTGAAATTTAAAATTTCCGGACTTTTTTGGAATTTTCCTGACTTTAAATATCTTAAAACGCTTCAATGACCTTCCCTGACTTATTTTTTTCCTTGCTTTCCAGAAAGTGTGAACTCTGAAACAGGAAATTACTACTAAAACTGTGTGGGCATGTCTTATCGAGCGTAAGCACAAAGACATGACAAAACGAAAACTGTCTAAATAAAAAGCAAAGACTAAAATTTATTCTATCGCAAACGCTTCGTATTATTTACAATTATGATTAAAAGGAGATAGCACTAAGAAATTAGTCCCAGGTAAAGTATTAGTGGACTTGCTACTTCTATTTATCGCAAGCCCACTATACTTTATTGGAACTAATTTTCGGTATTTCTATCTCCTTTAATCATAAAATTGCTTGTCTAAGGTCCACATACACAAGTCTTGTTATTTGTCTGGATTTTTTAAGTTTAAATAAGAAATCACCGTTTTCTCCGAAAAATTATTCTAGCTTTAGCTTTATCCCCCAAAATTTTGATAAAACTTGTTTTACTCTTTCTCATAACACTTGCGCCTTAAAACTACTGCAATATGATGTTCCTAAAACCTTCTGTTTATGCTCGGCTTCCCTACATAGGACCCCTTTCCAATGATCTTCCCTTTCAGATTAGAAATGTCTTAAACAAAAACTTTCCACAATGCAAATTCTTATATCTTTTATTAACAACAACTCAATTGGCAGTTTCTTTAAGATGAAAGAAAGCATCTCCATGAACTTGAGGTCACATATCGTTTACAAATATAAATGTGTCGACTGTAACGTGGACTATGTAGGTCAAACTTTCTTACAACTAAAGATGGGGAGCCTTCAACAGCATGGGCATTTCCTTTCGAAACTAATCTCCCGCAACTCTCAACCAGAGAATTTAGCTGTCAGAGATCACTATGACCTCAATAGGCACGGTATATCTCTTCAAAAATTCTCCTTCTTCAAAATGCTTCTGTAAAGGTGAAGAACTTAAAATTTGGAATCTTTTTATATAAAACACTTAAACCTACCTGCACTTAATATCCATAAGACTTCTTTTGGGCACTCCTGATTGCCTGTACGAATTGCCTGAATTTCGTATGCAAAAACGAACACAATTTCTTGCCAGTGTTTACTTTTGTTTTGCAAAACAATTGAAATCCAGCTTTTGTGATGGAGCTCGTCGATTTCGGGATAAACAGAAAAAAACTAATAACAAAAGTTTATATTACAAAATTGATCAACTATTGTGTAGGAGTTTATCAATTTGGAAGATTTTGTTAAAGCCGAATATTTTATGGATAATGAAAGATTCATCAATTCAAACGGCACTATCACGTCATTTTTTTGGTTTACACATTTCGTAAGAACGTGCTAATTAAATTCCTCAATCACAGGAAATAGCACCCTTATAGAAAAAAAGGGGGGGGGGGAGGGAGGGTGGGAAATTCCTTACCGTTTGTTAACATTTTTTACGATTTGCGTTTAACAAACGGAATGAAACCCGAGCATTTCTTTACGTTCGTAAGCACAAAATGAAACGGAACGCCTATTATAAACATAAAGTAGGTCAGATAGATAGTAATATTGTCCGGACAAATTGCGGGATAGATATATATATATATATATATATATAATTATATATATTATATATATAATTATATATATATATATATATATATTATATATTATATATAATATATAATATATATATATATATATATATATATATATATATATATATATATATAATATATATATATTATATATATATATATATCATATATATATATTATATATAATATATATATATATTAAATGCAAACCAATAAAAAAGAAAATTGAAACTTGAATTTCAGAAAGGGTGTGAGTTACCCTTTCGAACTTCTCGAGTCATTGAAGAAATTTTTAAATTCTCTTTCGTTCTGAGTAGCCAATGATGCTGAAAACCTCTATCAATCTAGCTTTCCGTGATGGTTGATAGCTCAAAACCTTTCAACTACCCAACACCACCCTTCAGCAATGCGGGACATGGTACGTGAAATATATATATAATATTATATATATATACTATATATATATATAGATATATATAATATATATAATATATATATTATATATTATATATATATATATATAATATATTATATATATATATATATATAAATATTATATATCTAAAATCAATTTAAAGACGCAAAATGTGTGGGTATCGGTTAAAGGTATCGGCAAAATTTTGCGATACCGATACCGATACCGATGACGATCTTATTACTCACAAAAATTACCGATACCGATACCTCAAAAAATCGACCGATACCACCGATACCGATACCTAGACCCTCTACTAATATATATTATAAAATATATATATATTATATATATAATATATATATATATATATTATATATATATATATATATATATATATATATATATATATATAGATACACTAATAATATAGTATATAATATAATAATATCACTTATATTAATACAAAGTATATTTAAAACATGTAGTTCTTTCACACTGTATTATGGAGAGGTGTTAAGTTGTAATGGTTAGATCATTGGCATAGCTATTAATTTTTATTTAAGGGGAGGCAGGGCTGGGAGATTATGTATAAAGAGATTTAAAAGTGAAGGTAAGAGAATGGTTCCTTGGGGGATACCATTATATAGTTTGTATGTACAGGTGTGTCGTTCTTGTATAACATTAGCTGTATGATTTCTCTCTAAATCTATGTTATGTGTTAGATAGAGAAATACAAATACAAGGTGAATTCTATTGAGTATTAATTTTCCAAAACTTTGGTTATTGTGGAAAGCAATGAAATTGGTCTATATGAAGCAGGATTGTTAGATTACGTGTTTTACCTCGCTTTAGTATAGGAATTATACAGACATGTTTCCAGAGAGGAGAGAAAGTGCTAGTTTGACATGCTGTGTTAATGAAATTGGGTGGGGGCTTTGATACGATTGGTTCCAGATCTTTAAAATAGATATTAGATATTTGGTCTGTACCTACTGGTTGTAAATTTTTTAGTTTTTTATATATGTTGAGTACTTCTGGGTGTGAATTGATTGGTTTTTAATTTTTTAATAAGTCTTAATTATTTGTCTTTTAGAGGAGATTGTGGGTTTAATACCAATTTTTGAATAGTGTGACATGATGGTATTACATTGAATTTTGGGATGAGAATTTTATTTTGTTTGCAGAATTGCTTCATGTGTTGGAGGAAGTTATGTACATGATGTATGGATCTTTTTTTATTGTGCAGAAATTTTTGTGTTGTTTTTGTCTTGTGATTCATATTTTGGGTGTATTGCTTCCAAAACTCTTTTTATTTGTGTTAATTAATGTATTAATTCTAAACTGTTTAGGTTATTTGATTTAGTTGAGCTGGGTTGGGTTGCCTATTTTCCCTGAGGGTTTTTCTTCGTCTTATTAGGGTATCTATTTCAGGGAAAATTTGAATAAAATTGTTTAAGGTAACCATGTGGATGTATTTTTTTTTAGCCACACTACCAGGTTTGGTGAAGTACATTTCAAGTACAAAACAAATACTCCAGAATTGTTCAAATACAAGATTACAAGAGTATAACGTATATTGCTATTCACCTTTAGCAAAACAATTACCTTTTTTATTATATTATTAAACGAATGCCATAGGTAAATGCACAGCAGTGGTGTAGATGCATGGTCCAGGAACGCTCGCATTCAAAATGTGTGCTGCACGTTGAGCATTGCCCACCGTATAACAACCCTGAGTGGCACTGCGCGCATGCAGCACGCGGTTTAAGCGAGCGCGTTCAGCGAGCAGATCTGTGATGTGTACTCTTATGATATTCATTTAGTTTAAATGTATATATATATATTATTACTATATATTATATACTAATATTTATATATACCTATATAATATATATAAATATATATATATAATATATATATATATTATATATATAATATGTTTTTCGATTTTTTTTATTTTTATCTGGTATTGAAGATCTATAGAGAAGTTGATAAAACAATGGTGGTTTAAAATTGTGGAAGTGAATATGCTCGATGCATGGCCTAATCATTTCAATAGTTGAAAATACTAAAACTAACTAACGTTCAACCACCTATTTTTCTTTGATATTCTGCTCTTGGTCAGTTGATATGCAGGAGATGATACTCAATAAGTTGTAAAAACATGCAAAGGAGTAGGATGATATGATAAAAAGCAAACACTCACAGGCTCCAGCGAATAAAAAGATAAAATAAGGAATTGGGGAATGTAAAAGTGCTAAGTAAGCAAATTAAAGCATAAATAGGCAGATAAAAATTAATTACCTGCAAACAGTGTAACCAGTAATAAAAATTTCGAGCACAAAAGATGCTAACTCTTGTATCAATTATAAATTGAAGTAATAAGGGGATTTGCATACATTTTAAGTTTTTATTTTCTATTTTAATATCATATTTGCATATATATATACAATAAAAATTTTTTATTTAACATCTAAAAGTTTAAAATTAGTAAATTATTAAAAGAAATGTAAGTTCATATAAGTAGGATTGGTTAGTTCTAAGTAGTCAGTAGGTTAGGATGGGTAGTATAAAGTTAGAATTTGTAATCTAAATTAGTAAGGTTAGTCAAGGAGAAATATAATACTTTGGTGTAATTAGATATATTAGTACTGTTAGTATAGTAAGGTGGATACCTGTAAACTTTTAGTATTATAGTAAGTAGCTATATATATACTTAAAACAATCTTTCTAAAATAATAATATGAATTTATCATAAGAAAACGCACAAAATATATTTTAATAGTTAATAGTAAAAACTATTTTTTCAAACAGTATTGGCACAAAATATATAAATTAGTGACATAAATGTTATATTATTTCAATTCCATTAACAAAATTGCTTTTTAGCAAAAGAAAATATATGGTTCCTATTTTTCTGTCTTTTAACAAAAAGGATAATCACTGAGTGAATTATCAAAGTTTTTGTGTTTATAAGTTTCTAAGTAAACACTTCTTGGAGTTTTATTTTCTACACTTAATAACTTAAGAAATGCATATGTAATTAGCAATTGTTTTCCAGACAATAGTACATAGGGAGTTCCTAATAAATTAATAAGGGTTTGGGTTTTTGGGATTGGATTATAAAAGTAAAAATTACCACATAACACAAATGAAAAGAGTTCTTTAATGGTTTTCAAATGGATATGTTTTGGTAATATATTCAAAAGGGGTGCAAAAGACCAATTCAATGTCACCAGTCAAAAAGAGATGTTCTTTTATAATTTAAATTATAGTAAGTCCTGAAGGAATTTTATTAATAATCACAGTAGGATAATCACAGGGATCTGTTACACTTTCAATAGAGACAATCATTAGAGGTCTCACAATGATGCTTTCTTTAATAGCCAAAAAATGAAGTCAAGTTGAGGTCCCCAAACGGTTTTTAGGGGTGATTTAACAAAAGGGGTCCCAACAGGGCACAGGTTTAAGATCCAAATGGAAGTCAAATTGAGGTCCCCATACGGTTCTTATGTGAGTTTACTTTCAATAATGAGGTCTCCACCCGTTTTCTTTATTTAATAGCAAAAAAATGAAGGCAAATTGAGGTCCCCAAAACAGTTGACCTAGGATATGAAAAGGGTTTTTTACATTAGTATGGGTTTTAATACTTTAATTTTATTTTAATATTTTAAATTATAGTTTTAATATTTTTAAATTATAGTTTTAATATTTTAAATTAAATTATAGTTTTAATACAGTATACTAATGTAAAAAACCCTTTTCATTTCCTAGGTCAACTGTTTTGGGGACCTCAATTTGCCTTCATTTTTTTGCTATTAAATAAAGAAAATGGGTGGAGACCTCATTATTGAAAGTAAACTCACATAAGAACCGTATGGGGACCTCAATTTGACTTCCATTTGGATCTTAAACCTGTGCCCTGTTGGGACCCCTTTTGTTAAATCACCCCTAAAAACCGTTTGGGGACCTCAACTTGATTTCATTTTTTGGCTATTAAAGAAAGCACCATTGTGAGACCTCTAATGATTGTCTCTAATGGGAGGGCAACAGATCCCCTGTGATTATCCTACTGTGATTATTAATAAAATCCCCTCGGGACTTACTATAATTTAAATTATAAAAGAACATCTCTTTTTGACTGGTGACATTGAATTGGTCTTTTGCACCCCTTTTGAATATATTACCAATACATATCCATTTGAAAACCATTAAAGAACTCTTTTCATTTGTGTTATGTGGTAATTTTTACTTTTATAATCCAATCCCAAAAACCCAAACCCTTATTAATTTATTAGGAACTCCCTATGTACTATTGTCTGGAAAACAATTGCTAATTACATATGCATTTCTTAAGTTATTAAGTGCAGAAAATAAAAATCCAAGAAGTGTTTATTTACAAACTTATAAACACAAAAACTTTGATAATTCACTCAGTGATTATCCTTTTTGTTAAAAGACAGAAAAATAGGAACCATATATTTTCTTTTGCTAAAAAGCAATTTTGTTAATGGAATTGAAATAATATAACATTTATGTCACTAATTTATATATTTTGTGCCAATACTAAAAAATAGTTTTTACTATTTACTATTAAAATATATTTTGTGCGTTTTCTTATGATAAATTCATATTATTATTTTAGAAAGATTGTTTTAAGTATATATATAGCTACTTACTATAATACTAAAAGTTTACAGGTATCCACCTTACTATACTAACAGTACTAATATATCTAATTACACCAAAGTATTATATTTCTCCTTGACTAACCTTACTAATTTAGATTACAAATTCTAACTTTATACCACCCATCCTAACCTACTGACTACTTAGAACTAACCAATCCTACTTATATGAACTTACATTTCTTTTATTAGTTTACTAATTTTAAACTCTATGATGTTAAATAAAAATTCTTTATTGTATATATGCAAATATATACAAATTAGATATTAAAATTGAAAAAAATAAAAAACTTAAAAATCATATATACATTTCCCCTTATTAAACTCAAATTTATAATTGATACAAGAGTTAGCATCTTTTGTGCTCGAAATTTTTATTACTGGTTACACTGTTTGCAGGTAATTAATTTTTATCTGCCTATTTATGCTTTAATTTGCTTACTTAGCACTTTTACATTCCCCAATTCCTTATTTTATCTTTTTCATATTTGCTGGAGCCTGTGTGTGTTTGCTTTTTATCATATGATCCTGCTCCTTTGCATGTTTTTACAACCTGTTGAGTATTATCTCCTGCGTATCAACTGACCAAGAGCAGAATATCAAAGAAAAATAGGTGGTTGAACGTTAGTTAGTTTTAGTATTTTCAACTATTGAAATGATTAGGCCATGCATCGAGCATATTCACTTCCACAATTTTAAACCACCATTGTTTTATCAACTTCTCTATAGATCTTCAATACCCAAAAAATCGAAAACATTATTTATATAATATATAATATATTTATAATATAATATATAGATAATATATATATATAATAATATATATATATATAATATTATATATATATATATATAATTTAACTAAATGAATATCATAGAGTAAATGCACAGACTGCCGCTGAATGCGGCTCGGCTTCAACCGCGCTGCTGATGCGGAGCAGTCCAGCTATAGGTTGTTATATGGCAATGCTCACATGCAGCATGCATTTGAAGCGAGCAGTCTGCCATGCATCTACACCAACCTGCTGTGCATTTACCTTATGGCATTCGTTTAATAATATAAAAAAAAGGTAATTGTTGCTAAGGTAATAGCAATTTAAGTTATACTCTGTACTTGCATTTAAACAATTCTGGAGTATTTGTTCTTGTACTTGACAAAATGTACTTGAACCCAAACCTGGTGTGTATGTGTGGCTAAAAAAAATACATCCCTCATGGTTACCTTAAACAATTTTATTCAAATTTTCACCTGAAATAGATACCCTAAATAAGACAAAGAAAAACCCTCAGGGAAAATAGGCAACCAAACCCAGCTCAACTAAACTAAATCACAGACCTAAACAGTTTAGAATTAATACATTAATTAACACAAATCAGAGAGAGTTTTGGAAGCAATACACCCAAAATATGAATCACAAGACAAAAACAACACAAATTTTCTGCACAATAAAAAAACAAATCATACATCATGTACATAACTTCCTCCAACACATGAAGCAATTCTGCAAACAAAATAAAATTCTCAGTTCCAAAATTCAATGTAATATCATCATGTCACACTATTCAAAAATTGGTATTAAACCCACAATCTCCTCTAATAGACAAATAATTAAGACTTATTAAAAAATTAAATACCAATCAATTCACACCCAGAAATACTCAATATAGCTATATAAAAAAACTAAAAAATTAACAACCAGTAGGTCCAAAACAAATATCTATTTCAAAGATCTGGGGACCAATCCTATCAAAGCCCTCACCCAATTCATTAACACAGCATGGCAAAGTAGCACTTTCTCTCCTCTCTGGAAACATGTCTGTATAAGTCTTATACTAAAGCCAGGTAAAACACGTAATCTAACAATCCTGCTTCACACAGACCAATTTCACTGCTTTCCACAATAACCAAAGTTTTGGAAAATTAATACTCAATAGAATCTCACCTTGTATTTCTCTATCTAACACACAACATAGATTTAGAGAGAAATATTCTACAGATACTCTCGTAACCGATTTAACACAACATAATATAAATTGCTTTAACCAAAATCATCCATCCTCTTGCACCATTTTAATCGCAATAGATTAACAAGGAATTTGATACAGTCCGCCAACATATTCTAATAGATAAAACATTAAATACTAACATACCCACTAAAGGCAAAAATGTAGTAGCAAACTTCCTATCAGGACATACAGCTAATGTTATACAAGAACGACACACCTGTACATACAAACTATATAATGGTATCCCCCAAGGAACCATTCTCTTACCTTCACTTTTAAATCTCTTTATACATAAATCTCCCAGCCCTGCTTCCCGTAAATAAAAAGTAATAGCTATTGCCAATGATCTTAACTTACAAACTTAACCACCTCTCATAATACAGTGTGACAGAACTACAATGTTTTAAATATTGTAAGTTGTATTCTCTATATTATGTATATATCTATATATATAATTTATATATATATATATATATATATATATATATATATATATATATATATATATATATATATATATATATATATATATATATATATATACTAATTATATATTATATATTAGTGATGCACCGATACCAGGTATTCCGTATCGGTGGTTCGGTATCGGTATCGTTATCGGTATCGGGAATTTTGATAGTAGCAGTATCGGTATCGGTATCGGTATCGGTAAAAATTTGCCGATACCTTTAACCGATACCACACATTTTGCGTCTTTAAATTGATTTCGATATATATATATATATATATATATATATATATATATATATATATATATATATATATATATAATATATATATAATATATATAATATATATATATATATATATATATATATATAATAAAATATATATTAGTATATAATATTTCACGTACCATCCGCATTGCTGCAGAGTTGTGTTGGTAGTTGAAAGGTTTTGGAGCTTATCACGACCCATTTCTACGCGAAAGCTAGGATTTGATAGGAGGGTGTCAGCACATTGCATTCAGACGAAGAGAATTAAAAAATTTCTTCAATGACTCGATGAATTCGAGAAGGGTAGCTTCACCCTTTTCTAAAATTAAGTTTCAAATTTCTTCTTTTATTTTGTGCATTTAATATATATATATAAATATATATATATATATATAATATATATATATATATAATTATATATATATATAATATATATTTATAATTATATATATAAAATATCATAATATATAGTATATATATATATATATATAATATAATAATATATATATAATATATAATATATAGTATATATAATAATATATATATAATAGTATATATATCCGCATTTTCTGATAGTTTCCCATCGTATCTGACCTACTGTATGTTTGTATAGGCGTTTTCGTTTCTATTTGTGCTAACGAACGTGAAATGCTCGGGTTTGCATTCGTTTTTGTTAAACGCAAAATCGTAAAAAAATGCTCACCAAACGTTAAGGAATTTCCTTCAAGCTTATAAGGTTGCAATTTTCCTGTGATGAGAATTAGCACTTCTTACGAAAAGTGTAAACCAAAGAGAAATGATTGCGTGATAAGGGCCCGTTTGAATGATGAATAATTCATTCAATAAAATCGGCTTAAATCTAATTTCTTCCAAATCGATAAACTATCACAATAGTTGTCAATTTTTGTGTAATATAAACTTTATTTGGTATTAGTTTTTTTTCTGTTTAGCCGAAATCGACGAGCTCCATCACAACAGCTGTTTCAATTGTTTGCCAAAAACAAAAGAAACCCTCGCAAGAAAGTTGGTTCGTTTTTTGCCACGAAATTTCAGGCAATTCCGTACAGCAATTCAGAGTGCCCAAGAAGTTCTTATGATATTAAGTGTAGGTTTAAGTGTTTTTATATAAAGAAGAATTCCAAATTTTAAGATTCTTCACCTTTATAAGCATTTTGAAGAATGGAATTTTTGGAGAGATATACGGTGCCTATTGAGGTCATAGTGAACTCTGACAGCTAAATTCTCTGATGGGGAGATTTATTCGAAAGGAAATGCCCAGCTGCTTGAAGTCCCATCTTTAGTTGTAAGAAAGTTTGACCTACATTGTCGATCGACGTTGCACATTTATATTTGTAAACGATGTGTGACTCAAGGTCATGGGGATGCTTTCTTTAATCTTAAAGAAACTGCCATTGAGTTGTTGTAATAAAAGATATAAGAAACTTGCATTGTGAAAGTTTTTGTTTAATGTTTCTAATCTGAAAGTGAGATCATTGGAATGTAGGGAAGATGTTAGGGAAGCCGAGCATAAACAGGAGGTTTAGGAACATCATATCAGTAGTTTAAGGCGACAAAGTGTTATCGAGAAACAAGTAAACAAGTTTATCAAAAATGTTTGGGGATAAGGCTAAAGCTAGAAAATGTACGAGAAAGGTGATTTCTTCATTTAAAAAACTTAAAATAAGAACAAATAACAAAGACTTGTGTATGCGGGACCTTAGACCCGCAGATTTATGATTAAAGGAGATAGAAATACAGAAATTAGTTCCAAGTAAAGTATTGGTGGGCTTGCGTAAATAGAAGAAGCAAGTCCACTAATACTTTACATGGGGACTAATTCTTAAGTTCTTATCTTTAATCATAATGTTAAAATACGAAGGTTTGCGATAGAATGAATTTTAGTAATTTTTCTTTGCTTTTTTATTTGACAGTTTTCGTTTTTGTCATGTCATTTGTGCTGGAGGCGCGTCGATAAGAAATGCTCACACAGATTTAGTAGTAATTTCCTGTTTCAGAGTTCACACTTCTGGAAAGCCCAGGTAAAAAAATCAGTCAGGGAAGGTCATTGAAGCGTTTTAAGATATGCTAAGTCAGGAAAATTCCAAAAAAGGCCGGGAAATTTAAAATTTCAAAAACATATGAAGAATGATCAATGGACCAAGTTACATATTTTTGATATATTCTTTTCCTTACTGTATTAATTGTGTAATGGAGATGTATTTATAAGGAATGAAAAGGATGGGCGAGGAACGACACCCATAAATCTACTTCTATCCTGGTTCTTTCTATTTTTTAGTTCACTATTTCCTAGTATTCTCCTATTCTTCCGTAGAGGTTGTTTCCAGTTCTGCTTCCGTGAAGTGATTGTATATGAGTGTTTTAGGACTGTTGAGCTTAAAGACTTCATCTTTTATATCTGTTCTCTTAAGGATTTATACTTTTTGTTTTTTTTTTTTTGTTTGAGGGTTGACGAAGTGATTTGGATTTTTGTGCAGTTGACAGCCGAAATCTCTCAACACCAAAACATTACAAAATGTTTCTGTTGTTAAAACCAAAGATGTATTTCTAAATGCAAACTGGCCTTTTTTAAAATGCTTTCCTTAGAACGTGAAAATCATTTTAGCGAAATCCAAAACAGTCTGACAACACTTGGTCCATTCGCTGTTCCAGATTACAATGTTCGTTACTAATATTATGGAAAGATTCTTAAGTCCGAGTTAAAATGCCTACAACAACTAAGCTTTTCAATATGAAGTACATGAAAGAAGACCAATTTGCGTTGATGTTAGAATAGATTTACATGACAAAGACAAAAAAAAACTTCTCAAAGAAGTCACTCGAGAAGAAAGTAATATCCTAAAATTCAAACTTGAATTCCCAGACTGTGCTAATGCAAAATGACAGAAGAAAGCATATTAGAAGAGATGTCCTCGGGAAGTAGCAAGGCCTGGTCCCAGAGGGCTGTCATCGATTGGACGCGTAGGTTATAGATTTTTCAGTCATGGCCATAACAAGAAACAAAGATGTTGCTTGTATTGGCGTAGAGGCATGGTATACCAATAGCCGAATCACAGAGTTCTGTGCTGGATAAAAGCGAAAGCACAATGCTGCTTCTACTTTGCAGTGGATATCTTGCAGTTCTACCCTTGAATTAAAGATTAAAATTATTGGATGGTGACTGTCCTTCTACGAGACTTGATGAATTTTTCTTCTTCTACCTGGGAATCAATGTATGCGGAATTGTGGCAAATTATTAAATTAAGACTGATATTTTCCCATGAAAACGACAGTGGAAGGAGTGTTTTCTTAAATAAAGCAATTTTAGTAGAGAATCTGAAAAAAACATAGTCTGAATTCTCAAAGAACAGTGCACAATGCTATAAGATCTCATGAAAGTATTCATAAAGTTCCTATCACTCAAAAAATGTACAAATGTAAGAGCTGCCCATATTAGATATGAAGAACATCTCAAAAAAAAAAGAAGCTCAATTATCTTCATACAGATCTATAACTTGAAGAGCAGAGAAAGATGTTAAAACAAAGCTTTGACACAATAAGACGCTATTAAAATCAAAAAATTCAGATCCTGAGAAGAAAAAATTAACCCTTAATCTCCCCATTAGAACGTTTAGTGAATCCACAGTGACGTTATTCACCTAGGCTATTAATGTAAGCTTTAAATTTATTTTCTTTTTGTATTAAATAAAAACTGCTTAATTTTTGGAAAAAAAAAAAAAAAAGGGGGTTGGAGGGCAATGGGGAAAGGTAAGGTGGATTACAAAAAAAAAAAAAAAAAAAAAATTTAAATTCATCCATGATGACTGAACAATTTTTAAAGTAAATTTTCAATAATTTAATGTATGGAACTGAGTAAATAGGCTGCAATTATGATAAATAGATATTTTATACGCCAAAACTAACGAACACGCTGGTCAGGGAAAATTTGCGAATTGGTCAGGAGTAGTCAGGCGAATTCAATTTAAATCGACGCAATTTCTTGACTAGGGTGTACTTTATTTTTAAACAATTGGGAATCAGCGTTTGTGCATGGAGCACGTGGGGTTTTGGAATAAACAGAAAGAAAAAAAATAATAAATGATTTTACATTACAAATAATGGATCAATTTTGTGATGAGGTTTATCCATTTGGAAGAAATTGATTTGAGCCGATTATATTGAATGAAAATTCACCAATTCAGACAACCAAGCCGCCATCTTGTTTGTTACATTTTTCGTAAGAAACGTGCTTAAATGCGGCAAGCACGGGAAATTAGCCAACTTTACAAAATAAGAAATTCCTTACGTTTTGGTTGACAAAAAACGAACCGCAGAACAATCGAGCATTTCTTACGTTTCGTTAAGCACAAATACAAAAAAGAAAAACGCTATATATATATATATATATATATATATATTATATATATATATATATTATATATATATATATATATATATATATATAAATATATTCATATATATAATATATATTATATAATATATATCATATAGTATATATATATATATATATATATATATATAGATTATATAATATATATACGGATATATATATATATATATAATATATATATTAATATATATATAGTATATATAATATATTATATATTAATAATGTATTATATATATATATATTGAGGAATTAGTTTATTTTTAATAAACGTGGATGAATCTTAATGCGCAGCAGTTATGTGGCCTGGGCACCGCTGCAGGTGGGAAAATAGTATGGTTCATAACCAGTGCTGTCTATAGTTATATTATATAATATAAATATATATATAGTATATATGATAGTAGTAGATAATAGTATATATAGATTAACAGTATAGTAGGTATAGATATTTGGCATATGTATAGGAGTAAAAGTATCGGGTATCGGGTATCGGCAAAAATTTCGTAATCGTATGTGAAAAAAGATTTGAGTACTTGTATGCGGTATCGGGTATCGACGAAAATTTGGTACGGTGCCAACACTTTAATAGTAATATGAATATAGTATAGTATGATAGTATATATAATATAGTATATATATATATATATATATAATATATATATATATATATATATATATATATATATATATATATATATATATATATATATTATATATAGATATAGCGTCGGCGGTGACCGGCACGCCTTTTGTAGAGGGGTGGATTGGTGCGCACTCTAAATAAATAAAATAATAAATTTTTTTTAGTACTACAAGTTTTATTTAGATCATCTTTAATTTTAGAGAGTTTTTATATTTTTTAAAAATATAATAAATTAGGCTATAAAATGGCCTTCAATAGAATTTCACTTTTGAAAAAAGCGTGAGTTTGTTAACTCGTTAAAAATGAAAAATCGTGAATGATTTTAAATTATTTTTCATGAATATAACTCGAGTATGTTAGGCTTTAAACTGCAAAAGTAAATTTTGTTCCAAACGAGTATTAGTGCAAAATCACGGGCCTAGACTTGTTGCCGATTCACGCGTCTCTGTAAAGAGATTGGATGGAAGGGGTGACTCGACCAGCATTGTTTTCGTATTTATGTATTTATTGACGATTGTTATATGTATAATTATTTTAAATTTAATAAATTATTATTAAAGTAAAATTAAATAAAAAATGAAAATTTTGGATTAAAAAAAAAGAATCAAAAAGTGTCAAAATTTTTGAGCGGAGAGGGTAATCGATCACCTTATTTTGTAGTTCGTTGAGTTTGATGTTAGCATATTGACATGTGGTATACTTTATTACGAATTTTAATATATATAAATAATTTTATTAAGTAAAAATGTAAAATATAAAATTGGAATTTAGTACGTAAAAGAGAATTTAAAACAGGATGGTCGGATTACACCGCTCAATGGGTGTCCGATTCCACCCCTCCACAGTCAGGCTGAAGGATGAGATTAAAATTTTAATAAAAACTTATTAATTAGAATACGGATGATGTAGATTTTTGTTGTGTGCTGTACCTACTATATGCTTGAGATGTTCAGGAAAAAAAAATTCCAAAAAGTGCATTAGGGAAAGGTCGGAAGACGAAAGTTATCCCGTGAAAGGTGTCCAGAGTCCGACCCCGCCTGGACGCCGTGTACGGATTTTACGGTTAGGAAATAAAAACCGGACCTGAGCATATAGTTGATTCAAAAGAGGGTGCGGCTGCCTTTTCCAGAAGACAGGATGAAGGGTTAGTTAAAGAAAAAAAGATAAGTGAACATACAACTTAAAGTATTATGTAGCAAGAAATATATTAAAAAATCCACACCGATTGGAGGTGATTTACCACACCGAATCTTGATAATAATGCTTTAAAATTTTGCCGCGTAATAAGTACACCGCGACGTAGTAATTAATTATGGTACCCGATGATTTCAATTCGCAGCTATAAAGACCCTGTAATACGATGAATACAGGAATAGCAAAAAGTATGTCTACCAAGGTATGTCCAGTACCATTACGTAGTAGTATACAAGATTACCCTACACGAGTATCGCCAATCCGAAAATGACCCTGATAGTAGACCCACTACCAGATACGTCCGGAATGTACTACAAACGAATACAAAGAATAGACCACGGTATTAATATTAGTAAATAGAGACCTTATTATTTAAACTAAACATATTAAAGTTCATAAAAGAGTAAGAATAAATAACGATTAATTTCAAAAGTCAATTAAGGATTCAAAAAATAATCCGTCGGAAGTTATTGGTTTCAATTTTGTTTTACCACAGTATGTGTGACCCAGCATGGTTTTTAGGAGTCTCCTTATTTTCGGTTTTTATTTCACTTTATAGAGTTCTTCAATACTTCAGACGTATTTTATTGTTCGGTTTAAGCGTTAATTCGCGAGATTAGTTTTTTCAATTTCCACTGAGTTTAAGTTTGCCTTTTCCACTGTTATGTGGTTAGTTTGTGCTTTTGCTACTTTCAATTAGTCACGTTTTCTTTTCTACGCTGAAGTTATTCTTTCGGGTTTTTTCTCAGGTTATTTAATTTCAAATTAATCGCTTTCAGTTTTATGCATTTATTTTCATTTCATTTCATTTATTATGCCAACAAATTTCTATTTTCCAGTTTAATTGGTAGAGATACAAGGATTATTATTCCTTGGACTAACTAGCTCATTCTTCATCTATGTGTGTATCACTATACCACGTTGATTTAGGTGGACCACACCCCTTTACATTAATCGATCGGTACCCCGGTACCAAAATCTTCTTCAACCGGCCGTACCACAGATACCACTTGGGGGAAAAACAGCCACAGAAGAACTTCAGTTCAAAAGAAATGCCGGAAAAAAAAAAAAACTGAAACGAGATAAAAAACAAATCCTAACTTGAAAAAAAATCATAAATGAATTATATAAGTAATTAAGTAATTAAAAGATAATAAAATCAAACAATCATTGTGAATTAATTTTCAGAATTTAACTTTAACATCATAAATCAGTCAAAATAAATTATTAAATATGACATTAACATTACAAACAAATTAATCTTACTTAAAAAATCAAATATTATTTAAAATAAAAGAACGTATCAAAAGAATCAAATAAAATTAAAAATACAATCAACATATAAATAAGTCCTACCTGGCCAATAGTATTGTTAATGACCAGTTTTTTGTTAATCCCAGATCCGACTTCAAATGACACCTCTGAACCCTGTTACCATACCAATAAAGCAGACCAATACTGAACACCTAGAAAACAAAACGACTATGTTAAGTATATTACCCATATTAAGAATAAACAATAATAATACCACAAACCATAATTACCCTTACCAAAGAAATCTAAAGAACGAATCCACATTCATCCGACATTGAGAGATCCGAATCCAATTTACCGTAAACGAAATCCCATAGACGAAAATTTCTCATAAGTCGAGTAATTAATTACTTAAATTGAATCAAAAACAAAATCCATTAAGTTCAATAAATCAAACTCAATCCAAAGTAATTTACGCTTACGTTATTTTAATTTGCTTGTTAAAATTATTTAACATAGTAAATACTGAAAAAATATTAAAAGGAATTATTTTTAATTGCAAAATTAAATTTACTTTTAACTTTAAATGATTGATAAACTTTAAATTTTAAAATCGCACTAATATAACAATTTTTCACTGAAAGTCCGGGAACTCTCCTTGTTGGTTGAAGTTCGTCTACAGGTGCCTTCTCATCTTTTTCTCCCTTTCAATACAACCAACCCTAACCTAAGAAAAAAAGAAAGAAAAACAATTATGAGACAAAGGAAAAAAAATAACTAACCGAACCACCACATCCCTCCTACCTAAGTTTGTCTCATAATTCTAAACCAACAATCACTCCCCATTTATAACGCCGTTGTCATCACCCAATCATACTCTTTTACAACCCCTCTACTCCTAGTAAATGGTTTCTCATATTCCATCACTCGCTCACTGGGTTTATTCCCACCTTCCGCTCTTGCATCAGTCTCCCCTACTTCATTTACACTTCCCTTCCCAGGTAACCGCTCAGACATCTCAGCAATCTCTTTGTCAATCTCTCGCATCCTTGCATTCGCCTTTATAACATTCACTACTTCATCTAATTCCACACAAAATTTACTCAAATCATCCACTTCCATATGCACACTCCTATCTCTGATATTTCTCAATCCTGCCAACACACTCTCATTTTCATCCAAAGGAAACTTGCATACAGTGTAAGTACTTTTTCTCAAACTCTGCTCATTATTCCCATTTTCCCACCAAAAACCTGAAAAATACTCATCATTCTCATTATCATCGTTAAACAACACCCTTAATTTGCTAACATTACCTGATATTCCTCTTTTACGCTTCTTCTTCCGTATCTCTTCCACCAACACTAACTCTTTCCCCTTTAACCACAAATCATCCACTATATCCCCATTCTCAGTCAAGTCATTCCTCATTCACCAAAAACCTATATACGGGCCTACCAATACATGAATCTTAAATAACCAGCGAGGTTCCCTCCACGCCTCAACTGTACCTGAATGGCGCCCGAACTCTTCGTCACACCATCGTTATCACCTCAACAAAATAAACAAACACCATTCGACATAACCCCTGGTTAAATATACGGCCTTCAAAACTTGCTCATACTCATCTACCTCCGTTCAACCCACCTCTCAATCACTTCTTCAAAACCTTATCCCACCTTAAAAATGGATTCCAACAACTTTAAACTACCCTTTTCTCCAACGTACCCTACTCACCGTTCAGGTAACCCAACCTGGGTTTTACAAAACTTCCAAAATTCAAACACAACATACAAGCAGATACCAGTTGCTCATAATGCACAGTCATATTATAAGCCCACAACACTCTTCCCAACCAATAATCCCAATCATTCTCTTTCATGCATCATTCGTAACATTTCACTCAATGTCCGAATCGTTCTCTCTGCTAACCCATTCGAACTCGGCATATACGGCGTCGTTCTCACATGTTCAATGCCCCAATCACTCAACATTTGCTCAAACGCCTGCCCTACAAACTCCGGTCCATTATCACTCAACATTCGCTTCGGTTTACATACACACATCGGCAACAAAACTTCCCTTACCACCCTAGCTACATTCGCACTAGTCTTATTCTTCACAGGCACAGCATACGCAAACTTACTCTTGTGATCCACCATCACCACCATTCCTACATAACCACTCGCAGTCACTGGCAACGAAACACAATCAATCACTACTAACTCAAAGGGTTCATTCACATCCATTCGTAACACAGGGGGTTTCACATACATTCTCTGATACTTCCCTTTCTGACATTCCTCACAAGTAGTGGCAACATTATTCACTATCTTTCTTAACCAAGGATTAAACACTCGCTCTTTCATACATTCCCACAATTTAAACTTCCCCATGTGACCAAACCTACGGTGAATCACTAACGCCATCCCTACCGTTCCAACTACAGAAAACACTGGTACATACAAATCATCCTCTCTTACTTTCCGAATATAATACACCACATTAGTACACACAACAAACCTTTTCGCAAATACCCTAAAATCCTCTATCAACTGGTCCCACCTGCACACTTCTTTTACCCGACAAAATACATTTTCTCAGCTCACAGACCACAGGACATTCCTCTTGCATTACCTCAATATCTTTCATGCTTAACAATTCTTCCCACACCAACTCTCACCATGCCAACAAAATCAACAACACACACACATTCTCCTTTTGCATTCTAACAATCTCACGACTTCCCTTCTCAACAACCCTTGCATTCCCCTACATCTACGGAACAACCTATTCACCCTCAAAAAGTCGATCCCAACCAAAAAACAATACGGCATTCGCTCCTCGTTCCAGCACAACAAACCTATCTGTTCACTTCCCCTAGCGTTCGTATTTGCTACCTTTGAACAAAACCTCTCCAAAAGCAACAAAAATCACCAGACCCAATCCCTTTAATCTTCACATTTGTACTCCTCCTCTCTATCTGCCACGTTACTTCTCAATTTCTCGTACCACAGACGCATTCACTAAAGAAATCTGAGCCCAGTATCAATCAGTCCACAAAATACTCTCCCATTCATCTGCACTTTCACCGCCATTCTACCACTCATCCCATGTTCGCAATACATTACCTCTTCGATTCCCCATGGCACAAATCATTTTCACATCCCTCACACCCTCAAAACAGACACTCCTCCAACTCTGATTCCAAAAACATACTTCCTATCATAACTCTTTTTCTCGATTACCCAATTATAGTGTACCCCACTCAAACACTGTAAATGAAGCTCACCCACTTTTGCACCACTTACACCCTCACTCCTATACAAAACTGGTCTTTCTCCACCATAATGGCCACACATACAAACTATCCTAAACACACTTACTCACAACAATCAACCTCTTGCCACCGAAGCACACCTACATTACAGCAAGCCTTCAACTCCTTCATAAAATATTTCACCTTCCTAATCCCTATGCTCAGAGTTCTTACACACCTCAGTCATAACTTCCCTCCGCAATTCTCTATACTCTCAGGCACTCTCGAAAACCAACCTATCCCTAGCTAAAGTCCTGTAAACCATACAACACACTTTCAAACATAGAATCCCCCCCACCCTGACTTTCTTTTCCCTCCAATAATCCCTTAGGCAATAATCCGGGTCTATCACTACCTTTTCACTCATACTCTCACTCCCAGGCATTCTCGACATCAAATCAGCAATCTCATTCCTTTCACCCGGCACATACTCAACCACATAGTCAAAATCACTCAAATCTTCCAAAGTCCTTGCAAGCCGACTATCAACGATCCTCATTCTCTGCAAATACACCAAGGGTTGGTGATCCGTTCGCACAATGAACTTAATTCCATACAAAAACGGACGCAACGACTTCAAAAAAATCATCAAAGCAGCCAACTCTCTTTCAATCGTGGGATACTTTCGCTCTGTCATACTAAACACTTTCGAAACATACGCAATCACTCGTTTTCTTTCTATCCCATCAATCACTTGTTCTTGCATCAAACAACCCCCCATACAATACCCACTTGCATCCGTATAAACTTCCAAAGGTTTTGCATTCTCACTATAATCCGGATAAGCCAGCTCAACATCCTTCGCAACTTCAGCTTTCAACTTTTCAAACGCTTCATTCATTCTATCATTCCATTTCCAATCGTACTCTTCTTTTTCCCCGTCCATTCATCAAAGGTTATCATCACTCCGTAACAGTCTCCCCCCCCCTTCATTAAAACTTCCTTCCCAAAACTCCTAACCAAACCTTAACAAATCCTCTTCAACTTCTAACATTCCTCGGCTTTGAAAACTGCCGTAACTTTCTCAATAAACTTTTCTGCTTTCTTTAAACCTTTAAACCAGTCGCACACACCTTGTGTCCCAAGAATTCACCCTCACCGCAAACCACTCACACTTTCTCGACTTTCACGTTTATCCTATCTCCTCTAACTTTTCAAAAACATCATTCACTAACTCAAAATGCTCAGAGAAAGAGTTCATTCATCACTAGTATGTACATCTAATGAACACCAATCACATTCTTACTAGTAAAATCATCATGACCAATCATCCGCCCACTCCTGTTCAACGCCCCGCCAGCCCCAGCATATGCGGCAACCAAAGCTTCCAAGTTCCTAACTGTAATGCCGCTTTGCAGTCGAAAAGCAGTCACACATCTAATTCTTTCTTCCACTGGCATCTGATAATACCCACGCAACCAGCATCATTTTCGTAAAACTTTCATTCCCACTACAGTACTATACACGCATTCTGAAACTACACACATAGGAAACCTATCTTTCACAGTCTTTTCATCACCTTACGATAAGTCAATACACAACTCAAACTCATCACAGGTTTTCGCCACAGCACATCGACATTCCAGGGACTCCACACTCTCTTCAAACACACCGTATTGCTCTAAACCTTCACACTGCTCTTCAATCTCATCCGCTAGTATGTGGAGGAGAAAGTGCCGAGGACGTTGAATACGGTGGGTGTCATCCGTAAACACTATGCGAAAACGCAGGCATTTCGCAATCCAAAATCATTCATCGCCCTGGACTCATCGCTTTCCCCTTTCCCATAACTTCGTAAAGTGCCTTTGTCCCCACTTCATTCAAACCTTCAGGTAACTTTACTTTATACGAACCATTTCAGCAGTACACCCAACCGTTTTCTATCTCGAACATAATCACCAGCAACACACAGCATTCAATTCTCCTCGAATTCTCTAATACAAAAACAGAATACAAACTACCAACTACTCTATAACCTTATTTCTCTCTGCACTCTCGTCTTTCTCACATCACGGCACCTTCTTGCATACACACGTGCCTAGGATTATGTCAAAGCTATGGTGATACCAGTGCAAATACAGGGATGTTTGCCAACCCTTTTCACCCTATACCTCGCATCAAAACCATCCACCAGAAAACATGCTATTCTGGTTTTCATCCACACCCACACATTCGTATTCCAACCTACTTTCACACTTACCACTTTATCCGTCTTCAAGGACCTATCCTCTAAAGCAAAAACTTCCACGCCTTTAACCAATTTCACATCTACCTTCCCTAAATCATTCACATACATCTGACATGTTCCATCCTTATTCACCTTCTTCTCTATCATCCTTCGATCAGGATGAATAACTATCCCATTTGCACTCAAAAACTTATACCCCAATAACACATCATACTTTTCGTCCTACTATCAATCACATAAAACTCACTCTCCTCCATGCCTATTCCTCCTATCTTAACACTCTCTCTAAATTTTACTTCCACCGGTACCAACACATACAATTCCTTTGATATGACCCTCCGACCTTCTTTTGATCTTCCCTTATATCATCCTATTCATATGCCTCCTTGACACACACTAACCATACCCAGTTATCAATCAAAGCTCACGAACCTCAAATACCTCCACAATAAACCTTAATACCAGGGATGGCAATTTTGGTGGACCAACTGAAAACACATCGACACTTACATCCCCTATCTGTGACAACCTAATCTCACCTGAGGGTTCACCAACTGCAACCCTCAAGGCAACCCGTTTCCCGGAGTGTTTACCCTTATCTGATTATTGACCGTGTTCACCCCTGCCTCACTCACATTTACATTCCTATTCACACCAACAGCCTGACCACTAACCGGTTGAACCGGACCACTAACACCAGTACCAAGACCTAGCACACCAGGATTAATCTGACCTGTCCCTCCTGGTTGCCTCACACTCCAACACCTTCCAGCCACATGCCCTATTTTCCCACATGTCGTACAAGTATTTCTAGGGGACCTACACATTCTAGAAAAATGCCCCTCGATACCACAGTTCCCACATACCGGTTGCCTCGCTCTTACTCCCTGTGGACAATCACGCACCCAATGATCCACACCTCCGCATCTCCTACAACCAGCCCTTTGCGGGTCCGTGCAGTTCATGGCCAAATGACCCACTTGCCCACAGCTAAAACAAGCACCAGTTGCCCATCTACATTCCGAAATCATATGACCCATCTTCCCACAACGAAAACACTTCACATCCCTATTCGCACTCACATTTTCTTGGTTTCCACGACCTCTAATCCCTTGACCCTGAATATACCCTTGACCTTGGTTATAACCATCGTTCCCTCTTACATTCACATTTCCACCTACTTGACGACCAGCAAAATTACCCACACCTCCTGCATTCACCTGTCTTTCATCATCTCCAAAGCCACCGTAAAAAATCTTCCAAAAACTTCACCATTACTTCATAGGGGTTAGCTTTCAGGGCGTCCCTATACGATTTATACTGGGGTGGTTGTGACACCCTCTCATTCGCATTCATTTCCCTACCACTATACACTTCTCGTCGTTCATTCTCCTCTCGCTCTCCTTCAAACTCCCTATCTTCTACAATTTCCAGAACATCTTCCCAAGTCAATCGTGCTCCCGCCCATCTCATTTTCTCTTTCCTTCGCAAATTCACATATTCAGCCACTGAGGTCGGAACCGTCTCCAAAAACTTCTTCAACAATCTCTTATTCCCGTCCACATCATCATCCCCAAACTTCTTTCTCGCCAAGGTTTCCAATCGGTGCGCATACATATCAATCCTTTCACTCTTTCCACGCCTAGCTTTATCAAAATCATTCACCTTTCTATACTTCACTCCCCCTTTCACTCTCCCAACCTGGTCTATGATTCTCTGTTTAACCACTTCATACTTTGGCTCACCCACACTGACAGCCTTATAAAATTCCAACATTCGCCCCTCTAAAAAGTCGCCCAACTCTTTCACCCAAAAGCCCTTATTCTCGTCAAACCTCTCCCTACAATAACCCTCATATTCCCTAAAGAACTCCTCAACTTCTTTCGTCCCATACACATTAAACTTTATTAATTTTTGGGATGTCCCGAATCAACACACTCCTTTTCACTCTACGCTCAGACTCAGAACCAGATCCCGTCCCGTATCCCTCAACCTCAAACACATTCATCTCTCCTTCTGAACTACTATATAATGAGTCTATACTCTTACTTTTCATTCTTCTTTCATGTCTCCTGTTCTTCGAAGTCTTTTTCTTCTTATCCTTTTTCTCATTTTTATCCTTTTTCTCAATCTTCCCATTCTTCTCATTTTTCCCATTCACCACCTTATTTACATCCTTCTCTTCATCCCCTTCATCCTCACTCACATAACTTAACTCATCGTCTTGGAACATCACTTTCTCATCATCTTGGTCTTCACTCTCCCCGTCCTTCTTTCCACTTTCCATTCCTCTTTACATTACTTACATTGGAATTAGAGGTAAACCCTTTGTTGGTTCCATTTCATCTTCCCTCCAATCCCATCAGCAAACCTTTTATTCATCATTTCCTCCATTTTTGCAGCAATTTTCTCTTCCATTCTCTCGTCCATTCGTTTCTCCATCTCTCTCATTCCCTCTGTTAAATCTCTCACCTTCTCAATCAATTCTTCATTCTCTCTCTCTTTCTTCCGTAAAGCTTCCTTATACCTTTCCACCTCCACCTGCAACTCCTCAACCGTAACCATTGTTACACTACTTTACTACTTTCTACTTTACTACTACCTTACACCTTATACTACGCCCTTCACCTATCCTATCAGACAGGCCCACGTTGACGCGCACCAAATATGTAGCGGATTTTACGTATTAAAATAAAAACCCGGACTACATAGTTATTCAAAAAGATGGGGCTGCCTTCCAGAAACAGATAAGGGGTTATAAAAAAAATAATACACATACAACTTAAATTTATTACAGAAATAATATTAAAAAATCCACACCGATTATATTTACCACACCGAATCTTATAATAAATCTTTAAATTTTCCCTAATAAGTACACACGACTATAATTAATTATTGTACCCGATATTTCAATTCCACTATAAACCCTAATACATGAATACAGAATACAAAAAATTATTCTACAAGGTATTCCAATACCATTTACTATATTATACAAATTACCCTACACAGTATCCCAATACCAATGACTATAGTAGACCACTACCAATTACTCCAATGTACTACAACAATACAATAAATATGACACTATAATATTAGTTAAATAAGACCTTATTATTTAAACCTACAACATATTAAATTCATAAAAAGATAAGAATAAATAACGATAATTTCAAATAGTCAATTAAATATTCAAAATAGTCGTCGGAATTATTGTTTTCAATTTTTGTTTTACCACATATGGTGTACCACTATGTCTTTGAGGTACCACTTTATGTTCGGGTTTTATTTCACTTTCAAAGACGAACGAGATTCAATGTGACTGTGAAAATTCTGGTTTAGACTTAATTTCCTCCAAATGACTTTTTCCAAGTTCCACTTAAGTTTCATGTCTTCCTTCCCCTCTTGTATTTTTAGTTTGTCTTTTCTTTGAATTATCACGCTTCTCTTTCTACCTGAATTATTCTTTCGGGTTTTCTCATTTATTTAATTTCAATTAATCGCCAGTTTTACATTATTTTCAATTTCGGTTTTATTTGTTATATCTCAATTTCTATTTTCCATTTTAATTTTGCAGACAAATTTGTTATTGCGTACGAACTACCTCTGAAATAAATCTGGTGCGGGTGGTATTATTTATACTACGTTGACTTTTTGGGTGTACTTCACTTTTGAGATTAATCGATCGTACTCCCCGGGTACTAAAATTCTCTTCTAACCGCCGTACTTCACAGATACTACTTGGGGGAAAATACAGAAGAACTTCAGTTCAAAAGAAATGCTGAAAAAAACTGGGAAACGAGATAAATAAATCCTAACTTGAAAAACTCATAAATGACTATATAAGTAATTAAGTAATTAAAAGATAATAAAATTGGTAAACAATCATTGTGGAATTAATTTTCAGAATTTAGCATTATCATCATAAATCAGTCAAATTTAAATTATTAAATATGACATTAACATTATAAATAAATCCTAAATTTACTTAAAAAATCAAATATTATTCAAAAGGAAAAACCGATCAAAAGAATCAAGTGAAATTAAAAATACAATCAACATATAAATAAGTCCCACCCAGCCAATAGTATTGAGTGCTAATGACCAGTTTTAATCCCAGATCCGCTCAATGACACCTCTGGAATTGTTACCATACCAATAAAGCAGACCAATACATCCTAGAAATAAAACGACTATGTTAAGTATATTACCCATATTAAGAATAAACAATAATAATACCACAAACCATAATTACCCTTACCAAAGAAATCTAAAGAACGAATCCACATTCATC
The DNA here is from genome assembly GCA_015478945.1 of Trachelipus rathkii. Lineage (NCBI taxonomy): Eukaryota > Metazoa > Arthropoda > Malacostraca > Isopoda > Trachelipodidae > Trachelipus > Trachelipus rathkii. The sequence continues at coordinate 34,402 of JABUQX010051499.1, read as the reverse complement.
CGACATTGAGAAGATCCGAATCCAATTTACCGTAAACGAAATCCCATAGACGAAAATTTCTCATAAGTCGAGTAATTAATTACTTAAATTGAATCAAAAACAAAATCCATTAAGTTCAATAAATCAAACTCAATCCAAAGTAATTTACGCTTACGTTATTTTAATTTGCTTGTTAAAATTATTTAACATAGTAACAATAATAATAATAAAATTATTTAATAAAATAAAAAAATATTAAAAGGAATTATTTTTAATTGCAAATTAAATTTACTTTTAAATTTTTAAATGATTGATAAAATCCTTAAATTTTAGTAATCGTGACTAATATAACAATTTTTCTACTGAAAGTCCGGGGAAACTTCCCTTCGTTGCCACTGAAGTTCGCCTACAGGTGCCTTCATCTTTTCTCCTTTCAAATATGAAACTAACCTTAACCTAAGAAAAAAAGAAGAAAAACAATTATGAGACAAAGGAAAAAAAATAACTAACCGAACCACCACATCCATTAGCTGCACGGAGGGTAGTGTCAGTAGGAGAAAGAGGAAATTTTGAAGATGAGGCTGGTAGTAAAGATACTTCCGCTCCGGTGTCGACTAGAAAACGCTGGCGGGTGGTGGGATCGTAAATCATCAGCCTTGAGTTGTTCACTGTAGCCACCTCAGCTGCTGATTCCGCTGATTGGCTTACGAGTTTCCCAGTTGGGAATTTTGGGTAGTAAGCAAATGGGAATTAGTGCACGGAATGGTACACTTCTTAGCAGATGCACCAAACCTGCTGTGGAAGAAACAGACCCCTGGTTGAGCATCTGCAGGATTGTTGGTGATAGGACGAGGAGATGGAGAGCGAGGTCTGCGGGGCGAGAATGAACGCGAAAATTGAGGACGTTGCTGAGTCTGCAAGGACGCCTGTTGCGTTATATTCATGGCATGCAAGGTCGCTGCCATTGAAGCCATTGTCTCCTCCAGTCTAGTTATCCTCTGTGACAGAGAATTATAGTTTGCACTATTGGAATTAGCAAATTCCTGTCTCAGTGCCTGGTTAGCACTTGTCATCTCCTGACGAAGTGCATCAATATGGAGAGTGGTGATTGTAGGGTTCAATTGTGAGGGTGGTGAAAACCCAGAAGCAACAGCTGACACAGAAGAAGAAGACGAAAGAGTGTCAGATTTAGGGGTATGAATACGGTCCGCCATTTGACCGTACTCTTCTAGCGTGGAGCTAGGGTTGATTAACGCCATCAAACGGCGCATTTCGAGAGGCAGGCGATTGAGCCAAAGTTCAAGGAACATTGCCTGGCTGTCAGCACTGGGATTGGGGTCATTGCGCAAGACCAGCATCCGCTGCATAAGCTGGGATGGCTTGCTGTCCCCCAGCACTTCCCCCGAAATCAGCTGCTTAAGTTTCTCCTCTTTGGGAATCTCGAAGCGCTCAACTAGGATGTCTTCTAGAGTCTGAAAGGGGTTCTCAGAAGACAATATAGTAGGAAGAGCATCCTGCAACTGCTCCAGGACAGTATTAGGCAGAGCTGCTATAGTAGCAGCATACTTCTGCTGAATGGAAAACGAAGTGGGAAATACAGATTTAACAATGGTAAACCATAAACTTGGCTTACCAGAGTTATATTTGGGCAGAACTGGCATATAATGCACAGTTTGCACCGAAGGAGGAAAAGGAATTTGATTAGGATCAGCAGGATGAACTGAAGGATGCGGAGATAGTTGAGAAGGGTTAATTTGAGGATGTGAAGATTGAACCGGATGTTGTAAAGGATTGAATTGGGGAAACGAAAAACCTTGAGAATAAGGAAAACTATAAGAAGAAGGAAGTGAATGAGAAACAGAAGAATAAGGAAAGTTACCAAACGAATAGGCATGAGTAGAAAGAGGAGAAGGATAGTTTAAGGAAAGTGAAACGTCAGTATTAGCTTGAGAAAGTGGAGGAAGTATAGAGGAAGAAGTAGAGGTAGGATTTTGAGTGGTTATAGCTGTAGTTGTTGTAGACACGTTAGATGAGACCTCAGTGGAAGAAGAGACAGGGATATTAAGATCATGGGATTCGTGGTCACCCATGATTGCAAGCAGGAAACAAGGAATTTATACTTAAGTGTTAATCTCAAGATTATAATATTGCACCTTACCAAATATAAAGTCACGAATGAAATTATAAATCACAAGATACAATAATATAATAATGTGATATACTAAAAGGGAAAGAGTGTGGCTCCTAGATAATATGCTAACTAAAATACTACAAAAATAATAATGATGGTAAGTACAAAAATAAACACAATGAGAAAAAAAAATAATAATAATAAAAATATAAAATAATAATAATACAAGAAATAAAAATTTAATGAGAAAAATTAATAATAATAATAATAATAATAATAATAATAATAATAATAATAATAATAATAATAATAATAATAATAATAATGTGGAGTACAATTAAATTAGTCACCAACACGGTAACTATAAACTCCAGAGGTCACCAATATAGAAGGTGGAGGAATCAGTCTACTCGACCTTCTATCTTTGTGATTGCTTTTATAATTTATTAATGTTCAATACTTATATATATTTTAATAATTATATTTCATAACGCAGGAGAATAAAAAGTAAATTACAATTTATAATAATATAATAAGTATTGAATAATAGATGTATAAGAATTTATTTATAATTAATCAGATCGGCTGGGTAAAAAAATAGTTCATTTTACAAAAACAGTAAACAATATTTGGACATTATTTACTTCAATAATATAAAGAATAATATAACATTTTACAATTTCATATATTTATTAAACGTAATATAGTGTACGGTATATGTAATTATTGTTATATAAAAATTATTTCTCCTTAAATACTTGAATTTTAAGTTTAGTCTCAATCCAGACACAGTCGGTTCTTATTATACAGAATATTAAAATAAGTTGCTTCTTAAGAAGAGAGAAGTTTTACATTAATTAGAAACATCGGTTGAGATGTTACTTCTCTGTATGAATCTCAGGAAGACAGAGCTAATTGAGCTTAAGACTATATCAGGAATGAGTAAAGTAAAGACGAGAAAGGAGCCAGACACTTTCCTGTTACTTAATCATTAAAAAAATTATTTAGCTACTTGTCTGTAATAAAAGAAAAGAAAATTAGTAAAGTACATAAAAGTTAGGTAAGTTAGGAAAAGACTAAAAGAAACTACAAGAACAGTGTATGGAAAAGCAAAGAGAACTACATGAAGTATAGTAGAAGAACTGCCGACAGAGTCGGTCTCAAAGGAGAACGTAACAAGGGTGTTACGGCTCAACAACAAAACAAACCATAGGAATGGGCAGACCCCTAGGAGGCTCCTAAGGATCCTTTTACAACCTATCACAGTTAAAGGAACACTAAACAGGATCCATAAGATTAACCTCAATACAACACACAACCAACAACCCCAACAAAAAAAGTTTAGAGGCGAACCCACAAAATATATATATATATATATATATATATATATATATATATATATATATATATATATATATATATATATATATTATATATATAGTTAAAGATAATCCTGTATAGTCGGGCGGTGACGTTACTACTTGTAGTAGGTATGGAATACCATAACTCTGCCTCCCCACTTCCTTGCACATACTTTTGGATTTTTTCTGAGTAATCAAGGCCCTATATGGTATCATAAGCACACAAAAAATAATAATATAATGTAATTCTAATAATCATAGTTTTATTAAAGTTTAAATAAAGCCTTATTTAGACTCAGTTTGGCAAGGAATCGGACCAATGTATTGTGGGGTGAATTGGGCTATCTTTTTAAATACGTATTAATTCAATTTTATATTTTAATTTTTACTTAATATAGAAATTGTTTATAGAATGATAAATAGGAATAGGCACCAGAAATTTCAATAAAAATAAAATAAAATAAGAATAAAAATGTGGTGACCCAATTCACCCTCATTCGTGGGACACCTTTGACACTTTTGAACTATATTTTCCTTATATAAATTTCATTTTTTATTTTGATTTTTTCCTTAATATAAGTAACTGTTTATTATATTTAAATTAGCTATAAGTAACAAAAATGTCAATAATAATAGGCTACATAAAATAAGAATAAAGATGTGGCCCAATTCACCCATCATCAATTTTTATGGGGGGATGAATCGGGCCAAGAGGACCAGCGATTTAACCACTATGCAATTGCTTGGAAACAAAATTTAGCTTCACAGCCTAAAGCTGCTAACATACCAACTGTATAAACTGAAAATATAATTAAAATTCGTCCATAATCTTTTCTATTTAAACCAAAGTTAAAAACCTCATTTTTCAAATGTGAAATTCTATTTAAGGACATTTATACACTAAATTTATTATATTTTTTAAAAATATAAA
>JABUQX010051499.1:22500-25000 GCA_015478945.1 Trachelipus rathkii | reverse complement strand
CCTAGCACACTCAAGACTTAGTCCCCTTTGCATTTCACCAACGATTTAATTGCACACAGCCACCTTCCTTGCCATTCACAACTTTCCTACTACACTCATGCATCGGCCGTTCCCTTCTCAGTCCAACAATTACCCTAAATATTTAAACTCAGGGACACTTGTTCTAGCTGCTCACCAACTCTAAACATAACTTCACACTGAGGAGTGTCCTCACTCCACAACCATAACCTTTACTCTTATCTACGATTTACTTTCAAGCCACTCCTTTCACACACCCTCCCAAATCTCTCTATCAATCCTCTCAAACTCTCTCAGATCCGCACACCAGAACCAAATCATCCGCATATAATAGGTAGGCACCCTCACTCAACTCCATTCTCCACCATTCTAACACCGATTTCCTGCCATCCCACACCTCAATTCTTTATTAACCCCATCCATATACAAATGAATAACCAAGAAATAAACAACCAACCTGTCTTTACTCCGCTATTAATCTAAAACCAATCACCATTTGACACCATTTATTCTTTACACACGCCTTCACTATCGTCATACATTACTTTTGTTCCATTCAGAAGCCTACCACCAACACCATTATATCACTAACACCTGCCATCAACGCTCCCTATTAACTCTATCATACGCCTTTTGCAAATCATAAAACCAAAATACAATTTTTTCTTCTTCTCCCTCATTTTTCAATCATTGTTTCAATGTAAAGATTTATCCACACATCCTTCTACCACTTCTAAACGCACTTGTTCTTCACCAATCCAATCCCTCAGTCACCGACGCACTGCTTTCGACCAAAATTACCAGCCAATTATTATACCTTCCCCTAAACACTCAATAAAACTTATTCCCATAATTTCTACAGTTCCCCTTTTCTCCCGTACCCTTATATAAGGGTACTATTACGCTCTCCTCCAATCCCTTGGAACTATACCTCCATTAAACGCTTTATGACACAACTTCCAAATCCAATCAATCACCATCTCGCCTCCGTTCTTGATCATTTCACCAGTAATTTCATCTTTACCTGCAGATTTACCATTCTTCAACTTTCTCACTCTACCCATTACCTCCTCCTTACTAATGACCTCATCCCCAAAATACCTATTCCTTCTTGCACCATCAAAACCACACACATTCACTAACACCTCATCATTACTGTTAATATTGTGCAGTTTTTCGAAGTGTTCTTTCCACACTCCCCCTCACATCCATTTTCAACAGTACAAAGCACCATCACTATTCATTATTCTAAGCAGATTCCCCTTATTTTCATTCTTAACCTTTCGCGCTTCCTTCCAGAAAGATTCCTATTTCCTTGTAAGTTCCCATTCCAAACTATTGTTCATTTACCTCTTGTTTTCTCCTACGTATTCACCTTTTTAGTATTTCTTTTTTCCTCCTTATATAATTCCAAGCATCTTTCTTTTGAAACTTCATCATTTGCTTTTAGTACATTCAACACGCTTCTTTTTTTACTTTTAACCGCTTTCATCACCTCTTTATTCCACCATCGCTGTTACCATTCTTACTTCCTACTTTAGCACATCCACACACTTTCCGTTGCACTACTAAACAATTGCTTCCTTCATGTTGCCCCCAGATTTGGCCTCAGTATCAAACTTGTTCACATTCAAAACCGTTTTACTAGCGAGAGCTCTTACATACTTATCCTTATTACCTTGTTCACTTAACTTCTCACTCTTAATTTTACCCACTTCCTTCCGTATCACCTTCCTCTCCATCCAAGCCCCCACTAACTTAATTTTACATAGAACAACATAATGATCCGATAATCCCATTCCTAAACCCCTCACTGATTTAACATCCAACACATACTTCAACATCTCCTTCTTCAACACAAAATCAATCATACTTTTCACTTCGATACCATCTCTACCTACACCAACTCTAGTATACTTATGGATACTCTTGTGTTTTAAAGAAAGATTACTTACACACATACCCTCTCTTCACAGAAATCAATCACCTTCCCTACCATTCTCTTCTCCCGCCACCCCAAAAACACCTGTTATACCAATCCTTTTTTGTCACCTATCCAACCATTTCAGTCGCCCCAAACTATCAATCTGAAGCTCCTACTCACCCCATCCAAAACATCATTCAGATTATCCCAAAAAATCGTACTCTCTTCAAAGTTTCCCTCAGATGGACCATACGTCACAACCACACATACCTTGACCTTTTCAAACTTAAATTTAACCATTAGAATTCTAGGACTCACACAACAAAGTCTACCATAGCTTCATACCACAGGTCACTCATCAAAATTGCAAACTCCTTCTCTTCCTCTCTCATTCTCTTTCACACCAGCACGCACACATCATTTCACATCACACCACCTTAATTTCACCTTTTCCTTTCATTCTTTGTTTCAGTCACAGCGAGCAAATCAATTTGCCCTTCTTAAATACATCCATCACCTCTCTCCTCTTCTCCTCAACATTATTCCTCTGACATTCCA
>JABUQX010051499.1:0-15000 GCA_015478945.1 Trachelipus rathkii | reverse complement strand
CAGGGTTCTGCATGTGGGTATGTTGTTACCAGTGTTAATTAATGTTTTGAAGTGAAACTATGGTGTGGAATAAGAGGTATAGATCAAAGGTGCAGTCTGTTTGGAAAGTAAGTTTGAGAAGAATTGATAAAATGGGAAATCAGCGTGTAGGGACCTATGTGGCGTGAATGAGAGAATATTAAAATGGTTTAGTCACATGGAAAAGATGGATGATAGTCGGTTGGTTAAGCAGATGTATAGAGGTGAGTGTAATGGGAGTCGACTAGCTGGGAGGCCTAAGAAAAGGTGGGGTTCAGTCAGTAAGGGTGTATCTGAAGGAAAGAAATGTGAATGACGAGATACCACAGTGGGGGTTTGTCGTGTTGTGAAGCCCTGGGGTGGATTTTGGCAGGTCTTCTACTTAACTATTCCGAGTATGCACGGGGTGGAATATAAAGAAAGAAAAAAAAGTGTTCGTATCTCACGAGCATTGCCCTATTCTAGGAGTGAAACTACTCCAGGTAATTACTACCTAGGGTTCCAGACAAGGGATCGAACCCTGGTCGTTTGTCTTGCTACTCAGTTGCTTTACCGTTGAGCCGTGGTATAAGAGATGATGTGAAATAGATAGTTACATGCTTTGACAAAATGAACATAAAAACATTCATAAAGAGAAACTTTTGCCATTTATAAGAATTTAATGAATGTGATATTGACATTTTGAAGTCCTTAGGGTCATAAAACTTTTATATCTATTAGTTAACAAATGCCATAATACATTGCCTCTCTTTTGTACTTGCAGTTTTGATGGATGTGGTAATTTGTCTTTGTGGAACTTTATATTTTAAAGTTTTTTTTTTTTTATTCTGACAAATTACTTCGATGTACAAATATTTCCTTGGAGCTAGATTGGCCAATGCATTTGTCAGAACTAATGTTTGTGATATGATCTTAAACTAGAAATCATCGGCTTTTTATGATCATTTCGTATGGTATTTGTTATATTTACGGGTCTTAGAGTTAAGTAAACATGTAATGAAGTGGATATAATTTTTTCCCACTGCTTTATCCCCGAGAGGATGTAGTTTTGTTGTGCGGGAAAAAAATTACTTAACTATGCTTATATCCCTATACGTTTCAACTTTGGCTTAATTAAAACTAAATGGCAAGGTTTTACCAATTAACAATATGAGATCATACTTTTAAGAATATCCGATCCTTAAACCTGTCAGTTATACGCTGAAATTATCATTTGACATTTAGATTCGTAGTTTTTCTGTTTTTGGCGACATTACAATTAATTTCAGGAATTTAGAAATGTTTGGATATAATATACTATATATAATTATATTAAAAACCTATTATATTATTACTTATAATATATATAATAAATAATTATATATATAACCACCAACTATATAATATTTCAACATTTATTCTATCTATATCTATATACCACTATATCATATATATCATACTATTTCTATAACTAACTACGATCCTTATATAAAAAAACACCAACCTGCAACACGTATTAATATATAATCTTATAAAAATATTATTTATATAATCCATAGTGTGTTGCACGACTACCAAATTTTGTCGTACGTACAATATCACATTTTTTCCCCCAATGCGATACGATACGATACAAAAATTTTGTGCCGTCCGATACTTTATATCACCTATAAATATGGCTTTATCATATTATATTTATATATTATATATATTATATATATTATATATATTTATATATATATATCTTATATTATATATATATATATATTATATTATAATTATATTATATGCGTAGTGAGATTTTACATGGGTAGGCTATACTATATTATATAATTATTAATATTATATATATCCTATTATTATTTTATATATATATAATATATTATATATATAATTATATTTTATCTATTTATATATATATATATATATTTCTATATTATATGTTTTTTAGTATACATTTTATTTATTTATTTATTTATTTAATATATTTTAAATTTTCTATTATTTTTCTACCTATATATATATATATCTATATATATATATATTTATATATATTATATATATACTATTACTATATATATATATTATTTATTGATTTTATGTAATTATATTATATTATTATTATTATATATTTGATTATATATATATATATATGATTATATATATCTATATATATATATATATATTACTATTTATTCTATATTTTATATAATAAATCAAATAAATAAAATAAATAATAATTGAGATTATTAAATTGCAGCGAAAAACGGTTGCAAGAAATTAAAATACCCGATAATTGGAACACGCCAGACGAAGAGGGTCGCCTGTTTTAAAATTATATATGTAGCAATATAGGAGATATTTAATTTCAGATAACGCGTTACCTTAGGTAGAGAGTTAGCCAGATAGATTAGACAGCAAATAAGATAATAGATATTTTTGTTTAACTATTTCTTTGTTTTATTCGAAGTTAATTTTTTATAGTTTTCTTACTTATTTGTTTTTTTATATTCATTGATGTTTTTTCTTTTAAATTAATTTTGCTCTTAAATCAAGAGGAGAGAGGAGGGGCCACTTTGGCAGGGAAGAACAACACACCTTTTAATTACCAGGTCTATCCCTTAACTACGCCACTGATATATTTACTATATAATATATTATATTTATTTAATATATATATATATTCTATTATATATTATTATATATATTATTATATATATATTTTTAATATAATACTAATATATATATTATATATATATATAACTTTATTTTGTGTATTACAAACTCAAATGTTGTTTCGACCTTATCCGATAATAATCCAGTAATCGTATCATACATTATTATATTTTTATATTATATATATAATATATATATATAGTATATATATTATATATTAATATACTTATTCTACTATATATGCAAATCTGTGGATGTACCTAACCAAACCTTTATAGTACAACTGAGCTTAAAAAAGCGTACAGTGAGGAACCTAATCTGGACGGAGTCGTGGCCGTGACATTAGGACCTAACCTAGATGGATTGTCCGTTGCCGAACTAGACCTCACCCTAGTATGGATTTCGTTGCCGAAAACTAGACCTACTAAGATAGTTTTGGTGTATTTCAATATTATATATTAAAGTTAACTACATAAATCAACCTACCATTTAGATAATTTTTGCTATTGCCTTCAGGGAATGTTTTCAATCTTTCATCTTTAGGCATGCTTTTTGTACATATAGGGCAAATGCAACTAAGATGATGTTTCCCTTCGGCCTCGTTTTAGTTATTTAGTTTTGCTACAAAATTAAAAAAAGGTTTAAAACAATAACGTTATTGGAAAATTTTTTTTAACACAATTATTGTTATTGTTTACTGAGCCAGTGCATTCTATAGTATCTGTAGTGTGAGTTCTGTATCCTTTCAACAACTGATGGAGTGATTCACAGTTAGGTGCTTGTAATGCATATCTTCCAAATTCTTATAGCCTTTCCATGCATCTGACAAAATAGTTGAGCCTCTATATTTTCCTCAATAACGGAACGCAGATTTCACATATTCCCGACTTTTCACTGGAGATCAGAAAACATTCTCCCAAGTGACTCTTTACGACCTCTCCAAAAACACCCATGATGCACATACCTTCTTATGATATCTTCCTTTTCTAAGGCAATGATTCATCAAACCCTCTATGACATATCCAACGCCACCTATTTTACATTAGAATTTATTGAAAACTCTAATTCATTTACAAACGTACCCGGCACAAAAATTGAAACCAATTCTATTCTGTTGCCATGCACTACATTAGCATATCAGAGTGAAGACTGAAGGTCTTGGAAGTAGGAAGAGATTCACGGTGAGAGACCTAATTTTTTCCTATTATTACTATTGAAAGTTTTCATAATTTGTATTTTCTTTATTGATAAAGTCATATTCATTTTGTGTTTCAATCAGAATTCCAGTTGCAGTTAATTTCAGTCTTTGCGGATTATGTTATCTTATGTTATGTTATTATCGTTATAATTGTTATCTACTATTATATTAGTTTAGATTTTTAATTATTTTATTACTTTTTCAAATTTTTCAGGACTTTTAACAATTTAGCTGTATTATATTTCTTATACTTATTTTTCTGGGGAATTGCTCTTCGGAAATCCGAAATATCAAATTTTTTTTGTATTTTTGGTTATTCTTTTGTGTTTTAAAATATATCCTTCTAAGGACCTCTATCACATCCACATCATTCAACTCATTCTCATTTTCATCACTATGGGTTGCATCTTCATTGATCTCTTCCCTTGCTCCTCCGTCCAAACTTTAAAGTTAGCCATATATAATATATAAAATATATAAACTCAATAATAATATCTAAATATATATACAATATATCTTTTTCTATTTAAATTTAATTATTATATATAACTATATAATAAAAAAAGGAACTACTTACCATATACAATACCCACTATATATATATATATCGAACACTTTGACGTAAACGAACCATGCTATTCTCTACACTGCGGCTGTGCCCAGACCGTAGCTCGCGACGCGTATCGTTTAAAATGTGACTTCGCAACGCGTTTATTAAAATAAAATTTTTACAAAAAAAATTAATATATTTCTCATATATCGATCATATAAAAACGTTTTTAATTATATAATATGACACTATTAGCACTGAAATTAATATCAACCTACTCACTAAATACACAATCAACAACAACTACGATACATAATAAACAATCCAACCTCATCATATACCAACCTCATATATATACCCAACATAACAAATATTACACACTACACAACAAATTAGAAATTACTATTAATACGTATATAGCAGCCAGTTTTCCGGTTCTGTATCGATTTGTCGCCCTCTACCGAAAAAGTAACACGACCCCACCTGCTCCGGCTTTGACGGTTCGAATATATTTCGTCAAACTTAACGAAATAGTAAATTGCTCTCCAAACGTAAGGAATTTCCTTAATTCTGTTAAGGCTGCTATTTCGTGACTTGCGAATTTAAAACGCACGTTTTACGAAAATGTAAACAAACAGATCGCGGGCGTGGTAGCCCCGCCCCGTCTGAATCTGCAAGAATGTATTCATTCCAATAATCACCTTAAATACTAATTTCTCCAATGGATAAACTCTATACAAATGTTGATCAATTAATTTGTAATATAAACATTTGTTATTTTTTTGTATTCTGTTCTTGCTCATCACAACAGTGATTCAAATGATTTAAAACAAAGCTAAGCTTCACGAACTCGCCAGGCCCCGTGGAAATTGGACTAGCTCATAACTGGACGTGGAGCTTTCTTATCACAGCGTAAGCACAAATTGCAAAAACGAAAACGGCTTAAAAAAGCAAAGAAAATACTAAATTCATTCTATCGTAAACACTTCGCATTATTACATTACAATTAATGACTTAAGAGTAAAACTAAATCATTTTCCAAGTATTAGTATGCTTGCTACTTCTATTTATCGTAGACACACAAATACCTTTCTTTGAACTAATTTTTTTTATCTCTTTAATCATAAAATGGGGTTAGTCCCGCATACTAAGCCTTTGTTATTTGTTTCTGATTGGAAGTTTTTCCATGAAGAACTCGCTTTCTCCGTAAATTTTCTACTTGGCCTTTATTTCCTCTAATTTTTGATAAACTTGTTACTCTTTCTAGATACACTTATCTGGCTCTAAACATCAATATGAGGATGGTTACTAAATTCCTGTATATTGCTCGCATAACTAAACCCACCTGTCAATGATCATCCAATCAGCTCGTAACATCTTAAACAAAAAAATTCCACAAATAAAAGAGCCTTATACTATTAACAACAACTCAATGGCAGTTTCTTTAAGAATTAAGAAGTATCCCCATGAATTCGAGTCAACATGTTTAATTAAATGTGACCCGAATGTAACGTCGACTATGTCACGGGTCAACTTTCCTTAACTAAAGATGCGGGCAAATAAGGAGTAGTTTTTATATGCTCTATTCCCCATTCTCTTAACATCTCTTCAAAAGGTTCACCCACAAATTCTGGTCCGTTATCACTTAACATTCTCCTTGGTTTATATATGCACATAAGCAACAAAGTGAAGGTAAATTAGAGAATGGAGCACAGTTAATAAAGATTTTTAGACATTAAAGATAAGTATATATTACTTAGGTAATTCATCCAGCCATAGTTCTGTTTTAGCAACTTTTTGTTTGCAAAATTTTGAATTAGTGTTGTGTTTGATGGACCGTCGGTTTCTGAACAGAATAGAAAAATAACAAAGGTTTATTTACAAAATGATCATTTGTGTGGGTTATCGATTGGAGAAATTAGATTTTAGACGATTTTATTCAATGAATATTGTTAATTCAAGGAACTACCACGCCCCCCGTCATTTTTTTTGTTTGCACATTTTCGTAAGAATGTGATTAAATTCGGCAAGCACGAGAATACCAACCTTACAGAATTTAGGAATTCCTTACGTTTGGTAGCATTTCTTACGAATTTTGCACTAAGTTTAGCAAAAAACGAACGCACTCGGTTTCTTACGTCGTAAACAATACACCCGTAACGCCATTAGCATTAGTAGGTCAGATAGATATTGTAATTATCAGACAATTATATTATAAATATATTATATTTATATTATATATGTTTATATTTATATAATTTTTATATATATTATTATATATATATATTAAGAATTAAAAGGAAGAAGAAGTTGCCCCATAATTTCTAGAAAGGGTGAAGTTGCGTTTCTCGAAGTCGACGAGATTAAGAAAATTTTAATTTTCTTCGTTGAGCAGGGCGCTGAAACAACCCTTCTATCAAATTCTATGCTTTTGCGCGGAATGTTGTATGATAAGCTCAAACCTTTCACTCCAACCCACCTGCAGCAATGGGACTGTATGTGATATATATTAGTATTTATATATTTTATATATATTTATTATATATTATATATTTAATATATATATATATTTATATACTATTTTATAATATATATATATATATATATTATTATAGTATATATATATATATTATATATATATATATTAATATATATATATATATATATATATATATAAAGACGCAAAATGTGTGGTATCGGTTAAAAAGTATCGGCAAAATTTTGTACCGATACTACTACTCTCAAATTTCCCGATACCGAAACCGATACCACCGATACCGATACCATGGTATTGGTCCCATCACTTAAATATATATATATAATTAATATATATTATATATATTATATATATATACTATATATATATTAATATATATATAATATATATATATATTATAATGGTGTTGTGTATTTCAACAATATCACATCTTCTGTATTTGTTTTGTTAATCAGCATGTTATAGGCGCATACCTTGATACCTGAAAATTAAGAATATTGAGAATTTGTTTACATTTTATTTTTTATTTTTTTTTTTTTAATAGAGAATTAAAGGATCAATTATTCCTTTCCTTATGCATTTTTATTGTAAATTGTCATGCATGATATTTCAAGATAATGAAGTATATATATATTAATAATATATATATAATATATAATATATATATATATAATATTATTATATAATATATATATATTATATATCATATTTATATATATATTATATTAGATTATTATATATATTTATATCATTTTAGCTGATGCAGCCAAAGCTAATTAGCTATTTTGTGGGAAGTATATTAGGCTGAAAGATATTTTGAAGGATAGGTATGGTGTTTGTTGGATGTGAGATTGATACGTATATAAGATATATATAGAGTAATAGAGAGTACATTATATGTAGATATGTAAGTAATATAGAGTAGAGTGATTGAAGAATATATAGGATATTATTAATATTTATATAGGGAGTGATTTAATATGATAGATCGATATATAGATGATATATAAGATATCGTGCAGAATTGCAACAAGGGTAATTTTGAGATATTGTTGCTCTTAAGCAGGAGAAATGAGATGAAGTACATTCTGGATTCAGGTTAGATTTTATTGTGGTAATTTATAAAAGTTGAATTTAGTTAGTCTTGAAGGAAAAATAGACTATTGAATCTGCTTATGTTTATGAGACATTGTATATATTTCATTCATAAACTTTCTTTTTGGGTACAACTCGATGTGTATTTAATGGATATATATTTGTATTTTATACATATCAAAGTTTTCCTTGTTCGCTTCGTCCTTTTGCACAATACAAATAATACTGAAAATACTTTTTTATTTTCTAATGTAAAAGTAAATAATAGTGTGTTTTTATACATACCCAAAAAAATTTTAATTTGAGAAGAGGAAGATTGGAATAAACCAGAAAAAGGTGATATGTCTGAAATGTACACTAAAACACGCGTCGCAAAGAAGTAGCCTTGTTCGTCAGCTACCGTTAATGGTGTAGCAACAACGTCTGAGCCAGTAGGGCCTTACATAAGAACAATTTGCGGTTCCAAACGGTACTTTAGGGAAAATTTAGTAATATGAAATTGAATGTCTGTATTTGGGATGTGGACGAAGTGACAGTAGAAACATAGTCCCAGCGCTTCTTAAAGTTGAGGAAATAAAGGGATTGGCTTTTTTTAATTAATGAACCAGTTCTGAGTTCCGTCTGCTCACTTTTGCCCTTTTCCATTATTTATTTTTTTTATTCCACGCCACCATCGCGCCGTTGGCGGTGTCAGAGGATCATCTGAAAACTTGATTTCTTGAAGAGAACATATTTTAGTATTCATAACTTCTGTTGATCAGATAGCTTCAGAGTGTGAATAAATCTGTTTTATGGAACTTTGACTTCCAAAGCATACAGAGTGCGATGGAAAACAATTTGTTAATTCGGCTTAAATAGTATCTTCTCTACTTGACTGATTCATACTGTCTTCAAACAGCATCAATCCAGTTCAGCGTCGAGAATAGATTTCGGGGAGTTGCTAGTTTGCATTGATCTCGGCCAACACCGCCAGTGTCTGGCATCATATTCTAAATGCCATAATCACAAAATCAAATGCTCGGCGCGATAACCGCCGAATATAATACCGAGCACCCGAAAATAGGAAAAGTATCAGAAATGCTAATTGCGCTGCAGGAAATTAGGTCGCAAAGCAATACAATCTCAAAGCTAACGAACAGAAGAAGAAAGTAATGGATGTGCTGGAGGTGAGCAGATCCAGTGATGACTTTTTGAAGGCGAACGGAGCGAGGATTTGGCATCATACATCCCCGCGATCAATATAAGTAAGGATGACTAGAAATAGAAAGTGCGATTAAAAACCGTTGACCGGATAACGACACGACCCGTGGGGTCAGTTAATACGGCTTCCTGTGTTAAAAAAAAGCTTTTATAGTGTGATACATTACGAGGAATACTCCTAGCCTTCAGGCCCCTAGTATGTAGCAAAGACGGTGTATTCAAGAGCTTTGCGCTCCATTCGACTCTCCCAACCGGAGATCCGAACCTATCTGCGAAATATGTGTTGCAAGACTAGTCATTGACTTTAAAGATAGATTCTTTACTTTCCTTTAATGTATTTATAATTTTTCCTATAAATAAATCATGATATGTCTTTCTTTTCTTTAATTAATATTTATGCTACAATGGTTACAACTACTATTGTGCTATCATCTTATTATATAAAACATACGTTTATTAGTGTCATATTATATATATCTATTTTATTATCTTATTTTATCTATTATTTTATATATATGATTATATGATATTAATTCAGTTGATTCATTAATTTTTATTTTATATATTAATGATTAGTATATATTTATTTTATTATATTATTATTATTATTATTATTATATATATATTGCCGTATATATATTAATTATATAATATTAATTATTATTATTATTATTATTTTTATTATTGATCTTTAATTTCGATTATCTGACAGATAATTTAATTAACTAGCAATTTATATATTGATTTAATAATTATTAATCTATTATTGCATTTAATTTTATAATAATCTACTAATACTTAATATTTAATACATATAATCATAGTTGAGCTAAAGAGATACGGGCATATACTATACTATATAATATATATATAATGATATAGTAAACTACAATACACGTAGTGTTAAAAGGTAATATGAGTATATAGATAATTCTTCTACGTTATATTAATAAATAATTATATAATAAAGATATTGTAAATTATTGAGAATAATATTGTAATAGTTGTATAATAAAAAACAATAATGTAATATTATTATTATTATTGCCTAACACTTTAAAATATATGACAGCTTAAATAAGATATAAAAAAAAAGTTAATAAATGGCTAGATATTTATATAGTTATATTTAATAGTTTTGGACTATATAGTTCTATAATAAAATAGTTAATGATAATAAATTTGTATGTTATTTATAGATGTGTTATGATGTTGGTAATAGAATAAAGCTGACATATTATATATAATACTACAATATAGTTGTTATGTGGTGATAAGTATAAGAAAGGAGGGTTTAGTTAAGTACCTAAATAATATATAAAACATATATATTCAACGTATATATTTAGTAATTATAGTAAAATATATATATATATATAATCATATGCAGTTAAATTAGTAACTAATAAAAACTCTGTGTAAACTATATAATTAAGCTCACTAATAACTGATATACGCACAGTAACTAGCCTATATATACTAATATAGTATATAATTTATAACGGACGTTAAAATTGTCTAGAAGATATATAAGCAGCTACATATATATGATATATATTATGTTGGTAACGCTTCAACGAATTTTAATAAGATTATAATATGTACTATAACTAATATAAATTAGTATATGTACTATATATAATATTGATAACTAAGATGAGCTATTACCTTTTTCTCTTAAGAGACTTGTTTTATAGTCAGTGTCGAATTTTGACAATTTCAGTGTAATGATGTATACCCTAATCTCATTGTAATTAATATATATAGTATATATATTATATAATATACATTATATATAAGTACTATAATATCAATTATTAATATATCTATATTATAGAATATTTATATGATTTTATAATTGTTGAAATTTTTAAAGGATATATTATATATGATAAATATAATATATATTATATTATAACTAGTATATATATAGTACATTAATATTAATATATCATATATATATTTAAGATATTAATAATATATATAATAAATTACATTATGAATATATTATATTAATTCTATATATAATATATATATTTAGATTATATATTTATAATATATATCTATAACTATAATTATATATACCTTATATATACTGTAAGAATTATTAAATATATATATAATATCTATTAAATATATATATATATATTATAGTATATTATAATAGAATTAATACCTAATATATATATATATAAATATTAAATATATATTTTACTATATCAATAATACGAAAACTTATTAAATACATAATATTAAATATTAATATATAATATCATATATAATTGTATATTATATAAGTATAATATATCTGTATTTTATATTATTATAATATATAGATTTTTTTTAAGCTCTCTTATAATATATATAATAATATTATATATATATATATAAATATCTTATATATATTATATATATTATTTCAATAATAATAATATATAATACTCATATATAATTAATATTAATATATATAATATTATATCTTATATAATTTATCAATATATAATAATATTATTAATATATATTAATATATAATAATAGCTTATATATTAGTGATATTCTGCTTATAGGATAAAGGAATGAAGTTTTCGGCGCTATTACCTACATAGGTGTAACTAAGATTCATATCAGTTGCTGGTGGTCTAAATACGTAGCCAAGCTTTGTTAATGTTCATGAATAAATCTACAATCCGCTTAATGATGAGTAGTGAAAGGCTCCTCATCAGAGGAGGTTGTACTCCTACATGTTGATAGCATCACTAGGAGTGAGCTGAGTCTCCGAATGAACAAGGAAAATATGTAACGTTATTTAATAGGTTAGAGAGTTAATCACATCTCTTAATACTTCGTTACCGAAGCTGTTGCGAGAAATCTAGAATCGCTTACACATTATTAGTCGTGTTTTGCGAATGGCGTGAGTGTTGTCAAATATACATAGCACTGAAATATATGCACGTTAGAGTTTGCTATTTCATTATAATATATAGCTAATTGGTAAAATATTTCTACTTGAGCATAATATACAAAAGTATGTATACATTCATAATGTAATTTTAACATTATCCCAATTATATATTATACAATATAACTATTTTAAATTAATACTATTATATTTGCTGCTATTTAAACCCCTATCACCCTATGTTATTGTACATGTAATTTTATTATGTAGTGTATTGTACTGATTAAATCATTGAACTAGTTGTGTTATGATAGTGTTATTGCTTCTATTTTTTAATTCTTATATTTTGATTAGCTTAGAAAGTGCGTAGATGATAGCTACGCAGTAGTGCTATGGAGAGTGAGAGCACTCGCGCACATAGACTCACAGTCTAGAAAAGTCCAATATGTGTTCGTAGACTGTCTCGGGCGTGTGAATAAGATCCATGCAAGTCTTTTATTCTCTCACACGTTGCTTGGACTGCAGTTCTCCTGCTCGGACTTAATGAGCTATCTAACTCCATCCTTATATTAGGGCTCCTATCAGTGGTCGAGATATTATTAATATATGTATACGTATATATATTATATATATTCGATTAATAATATTGTATTAATAATGTATATATATATAGAACTATATATTATAATAATATATATTAGCGACTATTTCTATCTGTTCCTAAGATAGATTGTGTTGATGACGTAAAGTATATAATCAAGAAATACAGCAACTATTCACTCAGATAAAAGAATGTAAATATAAATATGTATGAATAGAAAAAATTTCTAACTAGTTGAAGGTAAAGAGAATATAGAGAATTATGAATTTTCTTCATATTGAGCCATCACTAAGCTATTCTACTATCCCTATATTATACAATTTCCTAAATAATACGTTTATTTTATTTATATCTATTATAGTAATTTAAATTCCGAAATTACCTCCGAAAAGTATAAATGTATGTTAATATTTATTAAAGACTCCTCCATGCTAAGAAATATTCTAATATAATCACAGTTGGCGTACTAGTATATGTTATAACCAATATATTTACTACATCTTCTCTTAACTCATCTATCCTGTGAGAATCTCTTCTATTTCTCCCTCTTTCTTCTACTTTCTTCTTCTGTCTTCCTCCTTTTTTCTTTGCTTTATCCCCTTTCTTTTTAATGCATAATCTTCCAGTAAGAATATTTAGCTATCAATTTCCCTATTCTTTCTAAATAATATCTATATATATATACTTATAATTTTTTCTTTAAATAATAATCTCCTAATTTATTAACAAATTTTATTTAAATATACTAATGATATAATAATATCTATAATAATAATATATATATTACTATAGCTATAGAAATATATAATTTAATATTTAATGTATATATAAACTATACAGTATAATACTATAATATAATTTATTCTAGAGTTACTCCTATTAAAAAATCTGTATGTTTTATATTGGTGAAACCTGATTTTAAATACTCATTGTGTTCTATTTTACGATTAACTTAATGTTATTAATCTTTTTCAATTTATGTCCTACAGTATTTTAGTATTATTTTTTATATTTATTTCATTATGCTATTATTAAATTAATTTTGATTGTTAATTAAAATTATAATATGGAGAATTTATGTGTAATATAAATACGTAAAATATTATAAACATTATCAATATTTGATAAATAATATCGTATATTTATTTATAAATAAACATTTTTTTTATATCATACAAATTTCAACCATAATAAGGATATCCGCCATAGTGCTTATGATTAGGCATGATGGTAATCTAGTTTCTATTTTAATGTGTTAAAAAGCGTATTTAATATAGCGGCTTTCAATCTACCCTTATTTTATTTCGGTTTTTATTTCAAAATTATTATTTTGTGGTTGCATTTTAATTCATTTTATTATATTTCTTTATGTAATAAACTATTTCAAGATCAAAAAAGACATAATGTTATCCCACACCATAAGAAAAATAAGATATAATCTATGCTACAAGAAAGATAATAAGAAAATAGTGTAAAGAAACAACTTTTAAATGAATCGTTTTATAAAAAATTAACAACTCGTTTAGGTTTCTGATAACACGATGTCAGTGAGATCTGCGTGCTGATATATAGTACTTTATTTATACCCGATTTATAATAGGAATTTTTTATTATTAATTTCTATAAATAAATTTATTATTCCCTTCTTTGATAAGTTAAATTAAGTTAAGAAGAATGTATTTCTGAATCAATGATAAACTCAAACCATTCGAATGTATAATATATAAAATGAGACCGTATATACTATTAGTACAGTTGTAAATATACCTATATGTAATAGACATGGCCACGCTCTGGAAGTAATATAATATTTAAGCCATGAAACTAGCGTGACCGCTGCCGCCGATTGGTTACCCTTATATTATAGTATACTCATGGCAGGTGACATGGAATCATTATTATTTTTAAGCTTAAATGAGGAGATGAGGTCAACCTTTGATCTCATGGGCGTCAAAAGAAATATATTATAGCGAATAAATTAATAAATAATATAAATCCTCTATATGATTGAGAAGAAGTCATCTAGGGTTTAGTAGATTTAGAAAAAACTGAAAAAAATACATTCACATTCGAACTAATATACTACTTAAATTGTAAGGAATACTAACATTTCATAACGCAAATCATTATTAATTTTCCTCAAAAGCTTTACATTATATTTCCTCGTTTCATGCTTATATATTGGCACGTTAAGTCAACTAGTTGCCGCTTTTTATACAGTCTGATTCTTCTGACTTACTTCATATGCCCACTTCATTCTCATCCTTAGATCACTTTTCATCTTCCC
>JABUQX010051498.1:20000-45000 GCA_015478945.1 Trachelipus rathkii | reverse complement strand
ATTTACTCTTTCCTCCCCTCTTATCTTCATATCCGCCACCAACAGTCTATGATCCGCATCCGAGGGACACACCCGGGATCACCTTTACATTTCGTTATCACCCTTTTAATCGGAGATATCATGGTAGCTATCACCGATTTTTGATCGAATTGCTCCGTACTTGATTCCATCTATACCTCGTAAAGATATGCGACTCTCTTGCTTGAAAAACGTGTTCATTATTTTTAGATCGTTTCTCACACAAAAATCGATCAACGCCTCTCCCTCCATGTTTCTTGTCTCCTCTCCAAATGGTCCCAATACTCTCTCCATCTCTCTTCTCTTTCCTACTCTAGCGTTGAAATCTCCCATCAACAAGCACCTCTCCCTAGTTTTTTCCTCCTCGGAGTGCCCCTGTTGTGGTGCATATACCTGGAATATTCTATATTTTATCTGGCCTATCTTCAACACGCACATCATCAACCTCTCATTAAGTAATTTTTACTCTCTGCTATTACATGGTGACAGTCTTGGTCCCACTATAATTCCGACACCATGCTTTCTTATTCCTTCTCTCACTCCACTATACATCAGAACAAATCCTCCTCACATCTCTTTACCCTCTTCACATCCCCTCACTCTCATCTCCGCCATCCCCAACATATCTAACTTCCTCTCTTTCATGATATCTATTATCTCCTCCTCTTTTTCTCCATAGGTTCCCACATTTATTGTGGCACACCTATAATTCTTGAAAGTGTTTTCCTGATTCCTAGTCCGTAACATCTCGCAAGAAGTCGTCGTCTAAAGTTTGAGTCGAGCTTTTCGCAGCCTCGCGCTGAGTTCTGAAGCAGTTTATGTTCGGCGAAGCAGGCTTGCTCAGGCCATCCTTCCCTGAGACCATATCTCCTTTAGCGAGGACACCTCCTGATGTCCTTCGTTTGCCCGGGTTGCACGACGTGAGTGGAGTTGGAATATATATATAATATATCATATATATATTTATATATATAATATATATATTTATATAGTAATATATATATATATTATTATTAATATTATATATATATATACTAATATTTATATATATATATATATATATATATAGGAATATATATTACTATATATATATATATAATAGTATAATATATATAAATATATATATATATATATCATAATATATATATATATAATATATATATATATAATATATTATATATATATATATATAATATATATATATATATATATATAATATATATATATATATATATATATAGTATTATATATATATATATATATATTATATACACAAACACTTATTCCCGCTTAAGCGGGGTAGTGGTACGTGCAGCTTCCCTAATTCATATTTCCTTCATCTCGCCCCCACCCACCTCCTCCATTCCATTCTATCTCTCGCCAACACCCTACCATCCTCCACCCCCTCATCCCTCTCTCTTCCAGCATTTCCTTTATTCCATCCATCCACTTCTTCTCGTCTCCCCCTTCCTCTGTCTTCCTATCCCTCCGCTCCCAAAACTCTCTAACCACCCTCTGTTTCCTCCCATTCTCTCCAGATTGTTCCAACATCTTAACTTCCCTTCTCCGCTCTTTCTCACCAAACCATTTTCCAATTCACATCTCTCTTTACACCCTATTCCTAATTCCTCTTCTTTTGCTAACCCCACATCCTTCAACCCTTTCATCTCAAACACTTCCAGCTTCTTCTTGGACCTAGCATTCAACCCCCATGTTTCACAACATTATCGGACAGCGGGAACACAAATTTTTTCAAACATACTTATCTTAAGTTTAAGTGATAAATCTCCCTCCTTCCATAATTCCCTCAGACCACTCAATGCTCTCATTCCTTCTCCTACTCTGTGATTTATCTCTTCCTTCATCCCTCCTTCCTTACCCAAATCCATCCCTAAATATCTGAAAACCTTTACTTCTTCTAATACTACACCTCCTACTCTAATCTTAACCCCATCCCCTCATCTGTTTCATCCTCCTCAACCTAACACTGTACTCTTTACCTGCGGTTTATTCTAAGAACCCTTTTTGTCCACACCACCCTCTCAAAACTCCTTCACCCAAAATACTACAGCCCTTCTGATTCTTCGCACTAAGGTGCAGTATCATCCGCCAAATAGAATCATGTTCACTTCCCATCTATCACCCCTATCCATCATTCGCCCCTCCTCCCCCTCCCATCACATTCCTCTGAAGAACTCTCACCTTACAAACTCAAAAAGACAAAAAGACATTTACAACAATTCCCTATCTTAAAAAAATCAACCCCTAAAATCTCACTGAAGGCCCCTAAAAATCTCACACGAAACAGCTATTCCTCTAAAAGGCCTATACCTATAACTATTTACCCCCTACTCCAAATTCCTCCAGCACCTTCCATAATTCCCCCCTCTTCACTCTATCATATGCTTTCTCCAGATCAAGAAAACACCCGTACACTTTCCCTTTCCTTTCTATACCTTTCTCCACAAGCATCTTCATCGTGAATACTTGATCCACACACCCCCTTCCCACCCTAAATCCTCCTTGTTCTTCCCCCATTCTCCTCTTCTGTTAAATCTCACCCTCTCAATTAGTATTCTCCCATACACTTTCCCTACTACACTCAAAAGACAAATACCTCTATAATTCCCACACTCCATCCTATCCCCTTTCCCTTTATACAGGGGAACCAAACAACCATCCTCCCAATCCTGTGGAACCTCTCCCTTCCTCCAACATAAATTATATAACCTATACAGTCATTCCTCCACCCCTCTGCCTCCCAACTGTAACATTTCCATACTCACACCATCTAGACCTATGGACTTTCCTTTTTTTCCTTTAGTTAACGCCCTAATAATTTCATCCATTTGTATTTCCAAAACCCCTTCCTGCCCCACTTCCCCCCCCACCCTCACCTCTTGTAAATCATCCTCATCTCTCCCACCCATTTCATTCAATAATCCTCTAAAATATTCCCCCCATTTTCCTCACCCTATCCTTCCCTCCTATCCATTCCCCTTCCTCTCCCTTAACCCTCTCCCCTAACCCTTCATCTTCTTCTTTTTATTACTTCTTTCCAGAATATCTTGCTCCCCGTTTCAAAATTTCTGTCACTTTTCTACACCATTCCTCTTTTGCTCTTCTCTTCGCCCTCTCTCCACCGCCTCATTCTGCTGCCACTCAACCCTTCTATATTCCTCCCAGCTTTCCCTTCTCCTATTCCCAACCATTTCACATAGACCTCTTTTTTCTTTTTTACCAACTCTTTCACCTCCTCACTCCACCATTCACTTCCTTTCCTTCTACTTGCTTCCACCTTTTTTACTCCACATATCCTTCTGGCCTCTTCACAAATTGTCTCTTTAAATCTCATCCACTCCTCCTCCACTTCCCTAATTTCCGTCCCCTCACGTCTTTCCACTTATCTCCAATACCCCTCATAAACTCCTCCCTACCACATGCCTCATCTAATTTTGCACCTTTATGATTCTATTCTCCTCTTATTTCTCTTTCCCTAACCGTTACCTCTCCCCCTACCCTTAATCTACAACCACCAAATAGTGATCAGATAACCCCTACCTGCCCCCCTGAATACATTTACATCTAGTAATCTGCCCTATCCTTTCTATTTATACACACATAATCCAATATCGCCCTCCCCCCCGTTATCTTACTCTTCCATGTATACTTATGATTTTCACTTTTCTTGAACCAAGTATTCCCAATTATCATTCTTCTATCAACACACAATTCTAACAGACTTTCTCCATTATCATTCCTTTCCCCTACCCCAAATGGACCTATAATTCTCCCATCTCCTCTCTTCCCACTCTTGCATTCAAATCTCCCAATAGACAAAATTTATCATTTACCCCGAAACTTTCCCAACATTCATTCAACTCACTCCAAAAATCTTTCTCTCTCCCTCCTCCCTCGCTCCATTTACTAGTGCAACCGCGCATATAAAAACCCACATTTCCCCCCAAATTTTATTTTAACCCACATTATTCTCGAACTCACCTATTTGCACATTTTTACTTACCCAACCAACTCTTTTCTTCATAAACATTCCTACCCCTTCTCGCCCTCACTCTCTCGTTCACCCCCGAAATCATACCCTTAAATTTTCCAAAGTCCATCTCCTTCTATCCTTTCAGCTTTGTTTCTGTCAACCCTAGCATATCCAACCTTTTTTCTTCGAACATTAAGCCCACTTCTTCCCTTTTCAAATCCTCATTTATCCCTCTCACATTCATACAACCCACTCGAATCTAATCTCTTTTACCCATCCTAGCTCTTTACTCCCCCTTACTCCCTTTTATCCTGACCCTCTTATTCACCACTCTACTTTCCACTATTCCCACACTTGATTCGGCTGCACGTTTACCGGGATCCCACAACCTGAGGCACTTCCCAATACCTCAAGCTCCAAACCCCGCTCAAACAACCACACCCTAAAAAAATCCTAAATCTATATTCTAAAACTAATTCACAATTTATAGATAAAACTTAAATTAACACTTATGTTGTTTACGAAATTAATACTTTGATGTATATTCTTCCTACTATTGAAGACACTCCTCTTCTTCTCAGCTTTCGAATCTATTCCTATAGGAAAAATCAGAAGGATCATTGATGTCAACTCTTTCTGTCTTGAAGATACTCTTCCAGAGTACCTTTGCTTTTTTATATACTTAATTCTTTCTTGCTTGATATTTTATTCTATCCTGCTGTTGATTCGCAACACTAGTATTTTAATTTTATTTGAATTATTATTGAGTGGTCTGAGGGAATTATGGAAAGGGGGGGATTTATCACGTAAATACAAAGTAGAAAACCTCAGTAAATTTCTTTCCTGATGACGATTTGTAGTAACACTTGTATTTAAATTATATATTAGAAACACCTCAGTTACTTTTACTAAGTTGCACTTTGATCCTTTAGATCCTTGAATATTCTTCTTCAAGTAAAATAAGGCAAAAAAACCTCAATATAATATATTATATATTATTATTATACTATATATATATATATAGTACTAAATATAATATATATATATATTGTATATATATATATAGTTAATAAAAAAAAAAATATAATATATATATATATATATATATATATATATATATATATATATATATATATATATATATAATATATATGTATATATGTATTATATATATATATATATATATATATAGTATATATATATATATATTATTATATATATTATATATGATATATATATATATATATATATAGTATGTATAATATATTATATATATATATATATATATATATAATATTATATAATAATAAATATATAATTATATATATATATATATAATATATATATATATATATATATATATATATATATATTATATATATAATATATATATATTCTATATTTGTAAATTATATCTATATTTTAAACGTCTCACATCTTTCCATAACCCTCCTGAAACGGACCCTGAAGATTAAACTTTTAGCACAGTGCCTAAATTGGTGGAGTCTATAGTTTTTCTCATGCCGATAACCAATATAGTTATATATATATATATATATATATATATATATATATGATATAGTATATATATTATATATATATATATAATATATATATATATAGTATTATATATATATTATTATATATATACTATATAATATATATATATATATATATAGTATCATACTATATATATAGAGAGAGAGAGAGAGACGAGAGAGAGAGAGAGAGATAATTTCTATAGTGGGACACGCGGTTCAGTATCAATGAATAGTTTTTGTTGTCTAGGGGTTGAAATATAAGTTAAATCTTTTATATCTGCTGATACTAGGGCTCAATTCCAATGAGAATATTTTCCAATAATCAGGTCGCTGTGCAGGATAGCAAATCAATCAAGAACAAAGCAGAAGTTTTACTCTTCAATAATATTAAAAGATAACCCTATCACAAGTTTAAAGAACGATAGTACGAAACGCAAAAAGCCCTTATCATAAAATCTCTGCCTTTTTATAGTCTTTGGCAGTATCTTAAATATAGCAATTAACGAAAATAATAATATCAATTCTTAACTTGATAAGTCTAAAATTAATTATATCCCTATCATATTACAAGCTAATAATTTTATATCTCAATTTGCCAAAATAAATCTTCTTTTATAAAATAATAAAATTGAGTGAATTGTGAAATATTCTAAACTTAAATAAATAATAGCGAAATCAATAATAATAGTCTTTCCAAAATTAAATAAATAAACTAGTGAATCTCACAATTGAGAAACCATGGCCTTCAGGTAAGATATAACTTGACACACGCCCTTCCTAAGAAGACAAAGTGACGTGTCATCTTTCGTCTTGAAAAGAAAAAGGTCAAGATCAGCTTTGCCTGGACAAAAAATCAGCCATGACGTTATCCTTCCCACTGATAGATTGTAACACAAACTTATACCTTTGTAAAAGTATGGCCCATCGCATGATCCTTGGGTTGGTAAATTTAGCTTCCTTCATGAAAGTTAGGGGTCGATGATCCGTCTGTAGCGTAAATTCCTTTCCATACAGGTAGCTTTCGAACTTCTTAATGCCGTAAATTATCGCCAAACCTTCTTTCTCTAGAACGCTCCATTTCTTTTCTGTATCCGATAGTCGTCTTCCTCCATACGCGACTGGAAATATTCCATCTTCATGCTGTTGTAGGAGGCATGAACCTATTGCGTAATCAGATGCGTCAGTTTGTAATATGAAACGCTTCTTGGTATCAGGCAAGCGTAATATTGGTGCAGATATAAGCACCTTCTTCAGTGTGTCGAAAGCCAACTGTTGACTTTCACCCCATTTGACGTGATTAGATGTCCCTTTTTTCAGTAGATCGTAAAGAGGGCATGCTATCGCAGCATAATTTGGCACGAAAGACCTGTAATACCCCGTCAGACCCAAGAACGATCTTACGTCCTTCTTCTTCACAGGGATTGGGGCTTCTTTAATTCTACTCACATTTTCATCATATAAACCTTTACATCCAGGGCTTAACTTGTGACCCAAGAATTCCAGATTGAAGGTCCCCAACAAACATTTCGAGGGTCTGACGGTAAACCCAGCTTCTGAGAGTCGACTGAATAATTCGTGCAATTCTGCCATATGGGTTTTCCAGTCCTTCGTATGTACGATAAGATCATCGATATAACACTCTGTATGATTCATCCCCTTTAGAATTTTCCTTAATGTCCTAGTCAAGGTGGCGCCGGCATTAACTAAACCGAACGGCATTCTCAAGAATTCATAATGTCCGCTTTGGATCACAAACGCCGTCTTAAAAACATCCTTTTCACGAACTGGGATCTGCCAATATCCCTTCGATAAGTCCAGCTTCGAAAAATAAAGATCACCGGCAAATCGTGAAAAAATATCTTCAATGTTTGTCATGGGCTCTGGGTCAAACACGGTTATGGCATTTAATTTCCGGAAATCTGCACATATGCGATTTGACCCATCTTTTTTCTTTACGACGACGATCGGCGATGCATAGGGCGAATCCGACTCTTGAATTATCCCCATTTTTAGCATATCGTGAATCTCTTCTTCTACCTGAGACCTGATGGCGTGAGGGATTGAATAGGGCTTTGACCGGATTGGGTCTTCACATGTAAGGTTTATTTCGTGATAATGATGATTACATCGTCCCGGCGCATTTGTGAAAAGCGATCCGAAATTTTCGATTACAGCTTTTAACTCTTCTTTTTGATGAACATTTAAATCAATGCCAATAGGAATGTCATCAACGCCCTCTTCTTTTGAAGACTGTATTTTACCGCCAGGAACATCGAGTGGTATCTCGTTTTCATCTTCTTCCTCGAGAATAGCGAGGGCTGTTGTGGTGTTGTCTTCTAGATTTCCCTCGGTCTCCACGTCCCGTCTATGATAACGTTTAAGCAAGTTGACATGATAAATTTTAACTTTGTCCCCGTACTTGATCTTATAACAACAACCGCCCAGAGCCTCGATGATCTTATAAGGTCCTTTCCACGTCATCAATAATTTATTATGATTCGTAGGAAGGAGGATCAACACTTCGTCATTAGTCTCGAAACTTCTTGGACGAACCTTTTTGTCATAAAAATGCTTGTACTTTATCTGGGCCTTTTCTAAGTTATTTTTGGCCATCCTAAGGGTTTCCTCTAGCTTCTCGCGAAGTCTGAATATATAGTGGTAGGTATTCTCTACCTCATTGGTCTCACCCTTGGTCCAAAGATCTCTTAAAATCTGCATTGGTCCACGCACGGTTCGACCGTATAACAACTCGAATGGCGCAAAACCGGTGCTAGCCTGGGGAACTTCCCTGTAAGCAAAAAGTAAGGGATTGATGAAACTCGCCCATTTTTTTGGTTGCTCCTGACACAGTTTCTTAAGCATGGATTTTAATGCGCCGTTGAATTTTTCCACAAGGCCGTTTGCCATAGGGTGGTAGGGCGACGTGAAAATTTGTCTGATCTTAAGTAATTTCGATACCTCTTTCATCAGTTGAGACACGAACTGAGTTCCAAGGTCCGACAACATCTCCTGAGGTATACCTAGGCGACTATAAATGTCAACCAGAGCATTTGCCACCGTTTGGGTTGTAATATTCTTCATAGGCACAGCTTCGGGGTAGCGTGTGCTATAATCTACCAGTGTCAGAATATATTTAAATCCTTCCTGCGATGGTGGATTAATGGGACCTACAATATCCACCGCGACTCTTTTGAAAGGTTCGTCGATGATGGGTACCTGTGTGAGAGGAGCCCCAGCCTTCCGACATCTCGGGGAAGTCTTCTGACACGGATCACATGACCTACACAGACGACACACGTCCTCATGTAACCTTGGCCAGTAAAAGCACATTTGAAGCCTGTCGGATGTTTTCTTTATGCCTAAGTGTCCTGCTAACGGAGATTCGTGGGCCAGTTCCAAAAGAGTTGCCCTTAGTCCGTGTGGTACTATCAACTTTTTATCAACCACACCATTCCTTTTTACTATCTTGTATAGTATCCCATTTTTCTTTTCGAATCTCTCGTCGCCTGATCCGAACATACCGCGGATTTTTCCCAGAGTGGGATCAGTTTCTTGGAGTTCGATCAACTTATCCTTCCTGACATCTAAGCTCTGGTCTTTGTCTAACCTTATTCTAAATGGATGATATGCCGCATCAACTCTTCTATTGACACTTTCAGGCGTCTCTGCCGCCACCTCAGGCTGTATAGCTTCTCCGACACTTGCTTCAAGGCTATCTGAGTTTGAAAAATTCTCTTGATTGTGGAATGGGAGATTTCCATACAAATTTTCTACTGACTTACTGTCTTTTGTAGCAGTTTCAGTTTCATAAACAACTTCGACAATGGATGTGTCCACGTCGGTTTTTTTATTCTCAGTAGCATTTTCTGCCTCACAAGTAACTTCGACAAGATGTTCCCTTGTCGGTATTTTTTATCATCAGTTTCCAACCCTATTGTCTCGGGACCGTAGCCGCCTGGATATTTCCCATGTCAAAATCATACAGCGCAATCTTCAGTCATAGACCTTCAACGTACCCCGTATAGAACGGAGGCAATCCGATTCTTGCTTCAGGGCTGTCCTAAGGGTGTTATCAATTAGAAGCATCTTTCTGATCTTGCTGTGAATTGATCGTTTTCACAAACTTCTTTTCGCAATTACGCCACTACACCCTGTATCGCGAAGTACTGATGCGTCAATGCCATTTATGGATCCATTCGTCACGGGCATGAGGGAGTCTGGCATTTTGAATTATCCTGACCATGGACATGTTATTAACGGGAATAGATTTACCGTCGACATGCAACATGCCATCCTGTCCTTTAACATTTCACTCACGTTAACACACCCTTCTTCACAATTTGACATGCCGCCGCACAATCCCCTTCTTTATAGAATTACATATTATAAACGGCAGACATTGTGTATTTCTTATTCCCTTGGGGAGTCGTTCGTCTTTTCTCCGCGTTCTGTGTATCGCGTGTTAAACTTATTATCATAATGTTGATTACGTGGAAATCTGTTCGTTTCCATTTTGGGTCAGAATAACAAGCGCTGGAATCGTGGCCGCCTTTTGTGCATTATTCCACAAACTTTGGCGGTTGGCTGTGATATTTGGCACATTTTATCCTGTCTATTTCCAGATGCCATAGGAGAAGGTCTAAGAAAGTCTCGCCTTTGGAACAAAGGTTCTACCCCTTGCTTGGAGATTAATAATATGTCGCTGCGAGAAGCCATAAATGACAAAAATCTATCATTCTACAATATAAAGAACGAGGACTGGACAGCTGGACACCGGTGATGTCCGCCGTGAAGGGAGCTCTCTGCTTTGTATAAACTGTTCTGAATCAAGTTTTCTGCTGCGAGGATAGCTCAGAGTCGTAAACGCAACCGCTGGCATTATTGTCCTCAGTCTGCTAACATGGCGGTGGTGTCAATCCCGCGAGAAGCAGTAATTCTTTACCTTCCTATTATATGTCCTTACTTTAACAAAATATAAATATATATAAATATACTTATATATATTTATATATAATATATATATTAATATTATGATATAAACTATAAGTAATATATATATAATAATTATAATATAATATATTAATATATATATATATATATAATATATTAAATATAAGGTGAGTTGCATTAATAAATGGACAAAAAATCTCATAGACTTTTTGAAGAACTTATATTAGAATAAAAGTTCATTAAATATAAGATAGCATATAAAAAAATTCCTTTTTTTTTGTGTTTTTTTTTTTTTTTTTTTGCATTATTCATCGAAAATATTTAGAAATTTTTATTCTTATTTCTCCCATTAGGCTCCGAGCCGTATCGAGGGACCAGAGAGGGGGCGAAGCCCCCCCCACCCCCCGGTCATCGGCCCCCCCCCCCTCGGTGGGCCGAAGACTCCCGACTCCTGCCATACTTGCGATTTACCCTTAATGGTTATTCCTTTAGTTAAAAAAAGTATATAATGTGTAGCTTCCCTTATCGACTACAGTATTACTTTAGTCTACGAGAATACCCATAGGGAAGACGCAAAAGATGGTAGGGAATCGGGGTCTCTCGGCCTTCCGTTGGACGACGGGGGGACTTCCCCCTCTTCCGTCGACTCGAGCCCCTTAAATGGGAAATAAATATTTCCGATGAATAATACAAAAAAGAGAAATGATTTTTAGGTCTACATATAGTTTTATGAAAACTTTTATTCATAAATAAAGTTCTTCGAAATACTATAGATTTCTCGTCAGGTTATGTACCAACCACATTTAAATAACTGACGATATAGGTTAACTAGAGTCTCTAGCTGAGAGAAGTTTTTTTAATTTTATATATATATAAATTACTATATATTATATATATATATGGTATAACTATAATATATATATATATATACGTAATATATAGTATTTAATATATATATATATTAAATATTATATATATAAGGTGGCTATTAACGCAGTTAAAGCGTTTATATCCGATTAAATAACGAGTAAATTTCGTACCTTTTAATCCTCGTATACATTTATAACACTTATTCCCTTTCGACGATTCCC
Organism: Trachelipus rathkii; assembly: GCA_015478945.1. Classification (NCBI taxonomy): domain Eukaryota; kingdom Metazoa; phylum Arthropoda; class Malacostraca; order Isopoda; family Trachelipodidae; genus Trachelipus; species Trachelipus rathkii. Next base: position 33,406 of record JABUQX010051498.1, on the reverse strand, counting down.
CTTTTTGATCTAACTGCAGTGAGTTAAAGAAGTTTTTTTATCAGTTTTGATGTCCTTAAAGTATTCATCGCTTTATTTTTTTTCTTTTTACCACCACTCGGAAAAGGCCTTACCCTTCTCAAGGAGGGCGCGGATATTAAAAAAGAAAAAACGACCCAATCCCAAGTCCAATGCAAATCCCTGAGGTGTCCGCAGATTTAGGCTTTAAAGAAGTGGAAGATTAAATATATTGTGCGAATAAAAAAGGCAAGGAGCTCCACAGTAGTAATAGCCAATCTGTACATCCCACAGCGATTTCTCAAAAAGTATAAGAGCTATCCGTCTGAAACTTGGAATATAATCTATTGAGGTATTAAGCTCAATACCGACGAGTTTTCAAGTCTCTAGGATGTATTTAGGGGGAACCTCCCCCCGAGAGCGAACGCAAAAAGATATGTCCGCGTTACGCCTGTTGCTGCTCGAGCGAGTGAAGATTAGGCCTAACGGATCTCAATCGATCATGATGACGTAATCTCGTCGTAGGACTCAAGCCTAACTCCCTGTCCCCCGTAGGAGGGCGCTGCCCCCTAAAAAATTAAATTAATCGTAGAAGGCTAAAATTTGATAGTGTATAGAAGAAGGAGAAAGGAGTCTGATGACGTAATCTCGTCGTAGACGAGATTACGTACCCCTGCGTCCCCCCGTAAAGGGGACGCAGCCCCCCTAAAAAATTAAATTGAACAAAAATAAATTTGGATAGTGTATATAAGAAGGAGAAAGAGTCTGACGTAATCTCGTCGTAGGACGAGATTACGTACCCTTGCGTCCCCCCGTAAGGGACGCAGCCCCCCTAAAAATACAGATTGCATGTAGAAGGCTGAAGATGCTTGATAGGGTTACTAAGAGAATGAGCAAAGGACGTTCTGAATTCTATAGGATTTGAGTGCTAACCGCAACCGTTGCTGGGCTCCGGTCGGGCTGGGAGTAGCTAATAAGTTATAATAATCAATCATTGGTGTGTAAGATATTGTGTATATAGATACATAGATACTCGATAGGGTGTTTGGGCTCCCTCATGAAAGATGCGGGTTTGCATCTAGCATGAACGGGGTTGCGCCGTGCTCACCCGTTCGCTATGAGCGCTTCGCTTCTGTGATACACGTCGCTGTGGAACATTCGTTCTATAACAACAATGTGGGTTCTTGTCTATTACTATGTTAGTTGAGTCTGTAGATTTTTGAAATGATGGTTTAGTTCAGTAACCATCAAGTGAAAAAATAAATAGTTAACATAAGATAAATAAATAGAATAAAATTCTTATCTTTTATGTTTTGTTAACTGTACAAATTTTACGTCTCAGTACCCTAGAGATCTGAAATTCACGTAATATTTAAATCAAACTCCCCTCCTCAGCCCTCCATGATTATATTGATCTAGTATCTTCGATCTATTGATTCTTGATTCAGGTCAATTTTTTACTAAAATTGTGAGAGCTTTACACTACCTAATCAGTAAATTCAGTGAAATTCGAAACGCATCATCCAACCCCTGCTTTCCATCCGTGATTCTATGATCTATATCTATTATCGTCATTGATATCGATTCAATTTACACCATTCGAGTTATCATTTGGATAACATAACATAAAAATCAAATTGTCTTGTATACCACTGATCAATTATATTATATATAGTAACAAAAGTTTTTTCACATTAATAAGCTGAACATAAACTCATCAGGCGTCTAAAGTATTATAATCGACACAACAAACCTAACATCCCTTAAACCACCGATAAACGTTAAAGAATTAACAAGTCCCACAGCTTAGCAATAGTAAATGAGCTAACATGCTATACAAAAACGTTATCCGCTTACTCACACGTTTTTTCAATACTACATCGTCTGAACATAACAATGTAATTTTTCATTAAACATTGGTAATATTTAACAAATAATTTATCATTACGTTAATAATAATTATCATACGGATCAAACGAATATACTCTGAGTAACGAAACAAGTTTTCACATTAAATAAAGTCTTGACTAGATCTCTGAACCAGGATTGTGGGAGTCGGTTTTCAAAATTTTCCGACTCGACTCCGACTCCAACTCCACCCTTCTTTTAGTAATTATTTATCCGAGCGTGCGCAGACTTCACTTTCTTTTATCTCGTACTCTTCGGAATCGTTACGACCTCCTGACCTCGCGTCCTTACTCGCCCTTTTTGAAAAATTACCGACTCCGACTCCCCGACTCCGCTTAAAGCTCGCGACTCCCGACTCCGACTCCAACTCTAGCTCAATTTTATTTGAAAAATTATATTAATATAGTAGTTAATATTATTTAATATCGTGTCCTATACATATAATATAATTTATATATTATATTTATGGCTTGAAGATAGTTTTATATAAATTTATAATATATATATATATATATTATATATATATATATATATATATACAGATATATAATATGAGAGTATGTTGTTACCGTGTTAATGTGTAGTAGTGAGACTATAGTTTGGAATAAGAGGTATTAGATCTAAAGTAACATGGTTTCAGATTGGACATATCATGGGCCTGTTACGGGTGTTGTTTGCGAGAAGAATTGACTAAAATGAGAAGATATACGATTAGAGAATGTGTGGGGCGGTAAATTAGAGAATAAATGACGAGTACGTTGAGCATGTTTCATCACTGTGGAAAAGGTAATGATGTAGTCGGTTGGTTAAGCGGTGTATAAGTGAGTGTGTTGGAATCGACACGGCTGGTGAGACGGGATAAAGTTGTTCTAATGATTCATAATAGAAATTGCCTTAAGTTAGAGGATAACATGTTGATTGGGCAGAGGCGAAAAGAAAGTTGATGCATTAATAGTGGTGAATCGGCGAGGTTTTGGCTAGATAGGCCTTGATGTGGCCACCGGCCAAGGTGATAACCCCCACTTGACGAGATCCATAGTGAGGTGTCTCGTCGCTGCCCTAAGCTCTTAAGTGGTTTTCTGAATTGACGAGTTCTCACTAGAAAGTATAAAGGGCCGTAAGGCTGGGCTTTCTTTTCGACTTTCATATTCTTCTACTACTTCTGTTTCTAGTGCATGCTTCGCATCTAACCCCCAGTCTTGGGGAGATGAACTTGTGGCGTGATGATGATGATGATCGATGATGTTGATATATAATAGAGTACTATATATATATATATATAATATAAGTATATATATATATATATATATAGCTTACATAGTATAGCAGACCTTGTTAAATATGCGATATAATTAATTTTATTATTATATATATATTATATATATGTATATAATAATATATATATATATAAGGGAAGTAGAAAAAAAAATTTCGGGGTGTTTTAGATAAGAAAATAGAACTATATTTATATATAATTATATATATATATCATCTATAAAATCTAATATATATATACATATAGTTATATATATATACTATATATATATATAAATATATATATATAATATATTATCTTATTATATATTATATTATTATATATATTTATTAATGTTATATAGTATAATATAATCATATACGTTATATAGATTATATATTATATAATATATATATTCATATATATATATATTATTATATATATATATATATATATAATATACGTATAGATATATATATATATTTATTATAATATGCTAGTAGCAAAAAAAAATTAAAATAAAGCAAATTAAGAATAATATATATATATGTTTAATGTTATATATTATATACTATATTTATAATATACTATATTTAATATAGTAATGTATATTCTATATAATTATACTTATATATTATTATATATAGTAATAATATATATATATTATATATACTATGTCCCCTGTAGTCATATATATATTAATATATATTATACTATTTTTATATAGTATTTATAGATATATTATATATATATATATATATACTATAATATATATGAATATATTATATATAAAATTAAATGTATATAGATATAATATACTATATATACTATAGTATAGATATATATATATATAAGTATTAGAAATGTATAAATATATATATATATATATATATATATTTAATATATATATATAATATGAGTATATATATATAGATAGTATAATATATATATATATTATATATATATATATATACTATATATATATATATATATATAATATATATATATTATATATATAATATTATATATGTTACTTCAATAAAAAGAATAAAATAATGGCAAACAGAGTAGAACTTTGACAAAATAATAAAAAAAAAGATATTTTTTATTTTTATAAAAAAATTCTTTAATTTTGATCTCTTAGCAGGAAAATGATTGATAACTTCTTCGTTTATATTGTGAATCTATGATGAACAACTCATTAAAGCAGTTCTCTAGATTTTCTTCTCATGTAGAATAGAAAAAGTTTGCTTTGAGCCTTTTCAGGGTAGTGAAATATTGTTTTATGCACGTTGTGAGTGAGATAATTGCTAAAATCCTTAACAATCTAAATATGACTCACATATCAAATTTATTTCCAAATTAGCAAAATTTGGATAGTTCGATGGAAGTAAGTAACTTATAACAGATTAGTAAGTTGGATCTTTGATTCGCAACTTTGCTCTCTAACTTATTTGAAAATATCAACAAGATATAAATTGCAATTGCTTTGTCTTTTCATTTTATAATTGATTCTAACAACTAGCTTATAATTTCTTCATTATCAGGAAGCAGAAGTTCTGTGCAACTTTCCAAAATTTTGAAAATATGTCGTCGTTGGATTTTGCTTGAGAGAAACCCTCCTTTAAACAACATCCACATTTTTCCGAATATGATAAAAGCAGTTGTTGTACTAATTTATGGAGAGTGCAATGTAATACATAATGAAGAGTGTTTGGGAATAAAGTTAGCATAAATAAATAAACTTATAGCAAATTTGCTTTTGCTAAAAGACTTGAAAAGATCTAAGTTTTTATAAAAGGATATCGTTATCCATTGAGCTCCTCTTAAGCTTCAACACTGGCAGGGAAAATTTCATTAGTCGTAACATTTTTAACAAAATTGTTCCGACCTAAATTGCGCGCCCCATCGGGATGATCTTCGTCCCTTTTGTGTCTGGGAAAAAATCTTTTCTTTTTTTCTTTTAGAAGAGAGTTGTCGCCTTGGCAATCTAAATATAGCATATAGTTGCATTCGGTGTGCCATAAAGTTTTTAATGAGTGTTACTTTACATGAATGTTGAACAGTGATGAACATTCTAACGCCGGTCTTGGTATTTTCGACAGCTTAAACACCTCTAAAACAATTTCTTCGATTGGCTTCTTACACCATCATATCGTCTGGTCTAATTCACGAATTAATATTCTATTTCAAAAGTTACGTAGTATAAGTTCTTGAAGAGATAAGCAAGCTATGCGACTATTAGTCGCAACATGGACCTAATCGAGACTGTCCAGTCAACTAAATATATTGATCAAATACATGCCCATGCGACAAATACAACCTACATCACACCCTAAAACATAGCAGATCATTACAATCAATATAAAAAATATATACGCCAGACTACATACCAAAAAGCTAAAGAATCATTTAGCTAGGTGTTCATGCTTAACCAGCAATACAAACTTTAATAGTTTATTTGATACCTTCGTACTACAACATGCGGTTTACTTTATTAGACTAACTAAAAAACCGCCCCACTTGGTAACTCAGAATACTATATAGCACAAACAAAATAACCTATCCAATCCTTTCTTTAATGTTGCAGTAGCCACACTTCAACAAACTCCTCGAAAACCATTCGAAAAATTGTTAAACACTATACAAATTGAATCAAGGTTATCCACGTCTTCCATATCATTCTTATGTGTCGCCTAAGAAAAACTGTCCGTGGTAAAATATTTATAAACTTGTATCATGTTCCGTATGACTGGGAGATTTGAAGGGGGACATAATGGCATGTTGGAGCGAGAGAAGGAGGCGATTCGAGAGGTGAGGTTGTTTGCCGAGGAGTTGGAGGAAGCAGGGATAAGGATGAACATACAGAAGACCAAGATATTAACAGTAACCGGAGAAATGAGGAGGGAATGAGAATGATGGTAGAGAGCGGGAGGTGAAGATGGTAGTATTACCTGCAATTATCCGGGGTATTTTGAACAGAAGGAGGAAGTGTGAGAAGAATATTACGCGAAGTGAATAGAAAAAGTATGAAGCATGAAGCCGTATACCCCATGATGAAAAGATAAAAACATCGGAATAGAGGTTAAAAGTGATTTTTAACAGCATACGACTCCCACACTGCTGTACGTAGTATGAGAGACAGAATAAAGAATGAAGTTATTAGAGAAATATATGTGTGAAGAATGACACGTGAAGATGATTGGGGAGATTGAGATGGGTGGGACATCTGGATATATCTAGAGAATGCCGAAGAAGAAGATTGCCAAGTGTACACCAGAGGATGAAGACTTAAGGGAGATCCGAAAAGAGATGGGCATGGAATCAGGTGAGGACTCTCGTGGAAAGAGTGTCAGCTACCAAATATGAGAGCGCTGAAGAGAACTTGGCATAGTTCAGGCTAGGACGCTGGAGAAAGATGCTTGCCGCCGGTGCAGCCGATGGTGAATCCATGACCGTACTGGCAGAGATGAAAGAAACGAAAGAATATATATATAGTATATACTAGATATATATATATATTCTATTAATATTATTATATATTATATTTTATATATAAATATTTATATAGTATATATAATATATATATATATATATAAGTATATAGTATTATTAATAGTATTATTAGGAACACAAGCCACTTCAACTAAGAAATCTTCACAAACTACAAATATGTTTCCTCATTTCTATTAATAAAAGCTTATACTCTGAGATTTCTTTGAGTATAAACTATTATTTTTATTATATTAAAATTTATACTAAGGACTTTGAGCCATCAAAAATTTGTGATTAACTTAAATAATTTAGGGTGGAAGGTCTACGATATATATATGATAAGTAGTAATATGTATATAGAGTATATATTATATATATATATACGTATATATATATATATTATATATTATATATTAAATACTAATTATATATTATATATATATATAACTACTACCATTACTTAGTTACACGAACTTACATCTAATATCATCTACTCATTGATTGATTAAGTTCTTAAAAATAGAATAGATCTGCCAGGTCCTCCTTCATTTTCCTCTTTGTCATGATTTATAGATGCGAAGAGCAGAAAAAAGCAGTTTCACGCTACACTTGCGCTTGTGAGTAGACAGTAGTTAACAGCCAATTTCAGCTTCTTGGGTACAAGGTACTCATTCTAGCACTCATTTCTCAGCCAGTTATCATTCTTAACTTATACATTTCTATTCCAACCCCCCATTCCTCCAGCTGCCTCTCTGCTCATAAAAATAATATCTCGTCATATTTAAAGTTCTCTCCATTATGGACGTACCATTCCTTTTCTGTACAAGGATAGTATCATACGAAGAACCTCTCTCTACGACAGCCTATTTATTCTACCTCTTTTGAACCCTCTCAACTTCGACTCATGCTATCACAAGCATATTAAGCTTTCTCTCAAATAGTTCTTAGTAATGCCTTTCTCACCACATCCTCCTATCCTACCATTACACCCTTCTCATAACGAAGTGTCGTCAATGAAACTCAATCCTATTCATTATTCTGAGATGGCAAGTGTCACCACCGGATTATAAATAGTTGTCGTGTTACATATTCATTAACTTATCCTGACTGATGTCTTTAGCTGATCGCTATCCTATTTCTGTTACGTCTTCCTAATATACCTTCTCCTAATCTCCCATTTTCACAATCCATACCTTACATATGACTGTCCACACATGTCTTACAACTCGTCTCTATATCGTATACTTCTTTACGTGCTTATTGCTATTGTTTCCTTTCTTTTTCAGTGACGCATATCCTATCTCTCCTCTCATCTCAGATAGTTAGTAAATCTACTCATAGACGAACAGCTAAGAGTCTATTCTCATTTGAAACTTCATCTAGATATGTGAGCTAATTTTCAGTTCTTCGATACCATGGGTGCTTCTATTCCCGTGTGCGAGTATCTTAACATAGATGTATAAGCGTTGAGGTTGAAGTTTATTAGAATATTAATCCCAAAATTGAAACAAAGGTGCTGGTGAAAAGTCTTGCGAGTCTTGGCAATTCATTTTGTGATGTGGAAGTCGAAAGTCAATAAACTTGCGTTGAAATGATTGAAGTCATTCACAGAGTCACAATTTATAACCGTTTGCAGATAAAATTTTCCGAACTCCAAACTCTATCTTGAAGAGGTACCGACTCCGACCGAGCTCCGACTCCACCTCTTGAAACTTACTTACTCCGACCTCCGACTCCGACTACACACACTATCTTCAAAATTACCGACTTCGACTCGACTCCACCCTCTTCACAATTACCGACTCCCCACTCCGCGACTCCGACCTCCAACTCCGACTCTGCACCATATGATCGTGAGAGCTATGACGGTATTAATGCACGCAGACGAGACAACCTGACACCACCTCACTTAAACTATTGAATAACACTGTTTAACGTAACAGAGAGTTCCACCACTTAACGACAGTAGAGTTAAACTAACATAGCATACAAAGACGAACCTCTATTTCACCAGCGTTTGTCGAGCATATCTCTACATAACAATGTTAAATGTATATAACATGGTAATATGATACACAAAAAATTTTCGTTATCTCAGAGCGAGATGGTTAATTACTTCACCGTAATCAGACGAAGTTATACTCACAAAAACCACCGTAGACATTACAGTTTTCCACTTCAATAAAGCGTATAACAGGGTGAGCGAACTGAAACTGAACGCAACTAACATACATTTGTACAGCGACATAACCTAACATACATACTTAGCAACACTAATAAATGTTAACATTAACAAGTTCCACACTTAACACCTGATAAAGTAACTAACATTGCATAGCAAAACTTAGCAAACCTATTCATTCTTTTCAAGCATATCTCGAACATCACAATGTTAATCTTACAAATCACAGTAACATTTAGCAAAAAGTGTATCATAACCTTGTCCGAATATCATACTGACAACGAAGATAATGCTAACGTAACAAGTTTTTACATCTGTCCTAGGATTACATTTAAGAACTCAATTAAAGATCACTCTCGCTATACTCTTACCTTCATAATATCATAACTCTCAACAAATAATTGCAAAGACATAACAAAAGTTTTATCCAACATAACCATAAAGAGTAACCAAAGTTTATTACGTAATCATAACATGAAATAAAAAGTTCCTCTTGTTACAATCTATCATAGTAAAAACTGTTAATTAGTTTACCGAATTTAAAGCGATAATCTTTAAATCAGTCAATCAAACCACCCGTACCCTCCCCGACCCTCCCTACCCACCGTCCATTGACCTTTTGATCTAATGTAAATTTTTTCTATTGATTCAAGTCACATTCTCGAGACTCATTGTCGGCTAACACATAACATTTACATAACCAAGTTCTTCTTTATCTACTACATAACACAATCGAATCTCATACTAACTTACCCAGTGTCATCTCCTAAACCAGGATGATCTAAAACTTATCCAATTATCCCAGTATCACTCTAAACTATAATGTAGGATGGTTAAACAACAGAGTACCCCAGCGTCATCTTAACCCAAGAAATAAAGACATTACCTTAATCACTTAATAAAGTTTCTCTCCATTACTTCATAGCAACAGTAAAATAACCTAGTTCATTCACGTAACAAACCGTAAACCTATTTCAGACTTTTTGCAAGCTATCTGCTATAACAGTTCATCACGTGCTTAATTTTACAATTTAACACTACTTGATATATGCCGTATACATCCATGAAGTTCGGATTAAAACATTAGCACAAATAAATGTTGTCAATGATACTATCCATTCGAAATATATGTAACATAACAACGTTTAGCATTTAACTATAACAGCTAGACATTAGCGCTCATATGAACTAAGAAAAATAAATGGACACACTGTACAGAACCTCTACATCATACCTACGCATTCTTTTAAGACGATAGCGTGACAGCTATTTAACAAAGTTCCATACTTCATGCAACTCAGATACAAATACCAAGGACACAGCGTACAAACAACTAACCTATTCAGACTTTTTTCAAGCATATCTCTCTATGATATCTAATGTTAATTTTACATTAATCACTATTGATTTATACGCTCGCATTCGTGAGTATCATTTGATGTTGAGAACATTTCGCCAACCAAAATGTGAGCACTTTACAATACTATTACCTCACTCGAAATACTTGCTACATTAATTAACTCTCTCAATGTTCACATTAATTACAACCATAACCTCTACGCTATCATTCATGAGACTAAGATAAATTCATGACTCACTTCGCTAAACCCTTAACCACAAATCTTCCGTCACGACACCAACCTTATAACACATTATAAACAAATAGTTCCACACACTTTAACACAGTTATTAACAAAAGCATATATCTTATACATGTAGTGCCATAACCAAGACAGGTATACACATTACCTCATCCTCATTTTCTCCAAGCACTTATATCTCTAACACCTCACTTAACAGTCTTAGATTATACTAATATAACACAGTAATATTTAACAAAAAATTTATCTCATAACCTTTTACATAATTATCTAGAACAATACATAACTCGTAAAATAACTGTATAATGTGGAGTTTATGGCCTTCATTTCCTTCGAGGTGGTAGTATATGTCCCGCTTACACCCCTTATCGGTAGGTATGCTTCCCCACATTTCAAGGATTCATCACCCTCTTCAAGAGGCGCATTCCCATTGGGTTTCTCTCTCGCTGATGGTATCGTGTATTGCTTTAGTTACTTTCTTTGTTAAATTGAAAACTGTTTATTCGTAAAGTTTTCTATAATATTGTTATATTAAAATATACTAATTGGATTGTGATTTCAAAAGTACACTGAAGTACCCTTAGAATTAATATGAATTAATTTTTATGACGAAGTATTACTTCTCGTTATATTACTGACTGAATGAATGTGTAGATGTAAATTAGCCTTATATGTTATATGTTTTTGTTGTATAAGTTATATGTTGTAGAGTGTGCCCTCGGAGATATATGTAGGCTAACGGAGTCTAAAGTTAGCGTGTAACCGCTTCAAATACCTCATAGATCGTTGTCAAATATGTACTGATGACGTTACGAACGTGACAGTACACTTCGTTGATGAAGGATTCAGCGTCAATTCATAGTATCAAAGTTATAGGAATATCTCACAGGTTAGTATTGGTCACTATGTCCTGCTTAAGGAAATTGTGTAAGTCTAAATTACGACTAGACTCTGTATTCCTTGAGTTTGTGAGTGATATCGGTGATAAAGTAGCATATACATTTCGATGTATAATAAGCTTTAATGACTCATGCTTATGCATAACCTTCTCTTTAAAATTTGAATAAACAAAAGTATTTATTCATGAATATGCAAAGACGAGTGAAGAGAATCGATATGCGATCTCTCGACCCGATAATGAATGTATACAGTGCTCGCATTTACTTATTATTATGCTTTTATACTCCTTTCAGAGAATGTGATTGTGACTCATCTTGTGTTGATTACGGAGAGTGTTGTATCGACAAAGCTGCAATGATGTCGGAACACGAGAAAATCAGTATTAAAAACAGAATGTATTGTGCCAAACTTTCCAAAAAGGTCAGAAAATAAGTTATTCTACTTTCCATATCACAAATTCGAAAATATTTTTTTGGGCAAAGAGCAAAGCAACACAGAGCATAATTGCCTCAGAAAAACATTATTATTTTCAGTGTCTCAGAAACTTTTTAATAAGCGAAATCTTCGATGCTACAGAATTCTAGTTCACTTCAGTTTTCTTATCTTTGTATGGCCATTGCCGTCTCGTCATCATTTTCGGATGGCTCACACACATATCCCATTAACTCTTCCACACTCAATGGTTTTCAATTACTCACATGATTTCACCATTATATGAAACACTGATCTTCTGAACGCGTTATTGGTGTACTTGCTCCTGGAGGAGGGTTCATCAAACACAACTATCCACAAATTCTCACCATTTCTCTGTCAAACTCATAGACCTCATATTTGAAAACTATTCATTCCATCTGCCATTCTACAGGAAAGACACTTTGATTTATACACATGTAAATGTGTGGTACTGGGACACGTAGAATTTTGATCTGTATTATTAATTATTCACCGTTGGTAGGTGTCATGAAGGCCTTTTTGCTTTTATTCACTAGGGATAACTTAAAATAAATAACTACAATTCAAAACAAATTCAAACAAATGTTAAAATGTTAAATCTAAAATTTTATGAACGTATAAAATTTTAATTTAAAGTTAAATCTTATTAAGTTAAATGCAGAGGTGGAGCATCGTTACTTCAAAAAAGTAATTCCCTTTACCGATACTCCGTGACTCGTAAAAGTAATTTCCGTTATCGTTATTCCGTTTCTTTGAAAGGAAAAATGGAAACGAATTGTCGTTTACTCCATTACTTTTAGCTTTTGACTACGACATTAATTACGGTATCTTAGGGAATTTATTGGTTTGTGTATTTTAAATTTTCAACATTATTATTAAACTACAATACCCTCATGTAAGACCTGCGCACTCAGACTTAAGTCCCTTACATCCACCAAGAATATACATAATTGCACAGCAACCTTCCTGGCCATTCACAACTTTCCTTACTACACTTGCATCATCGTTCCCTTTTCATCCAACATATATACTAAATATTTAAATCAGACACTTGTTCCAGCTGCTCATCATCTAACATAACTTCACCGAGGACTGTTCTCACTCACAACCATAACCTTACTTTATCTACGTTTACTTTCAACCCCTCCTTTTACATACCTGACAAATCTCTCTACAAATCCCTATTCAAACTGTCTTCAGATCGCCCACAAACCAAATCATTCAGAATAAATAATAGGTAGGGAACCCTCCACTCTCTTCCATTCTCCATCATACTAACACCATCCCTTGGAACCCCCAAATCTAATTCTTTCATAACCCCATCCATATACAAATTGAATAACCAAGGAGACATTACACACATCCCTGCCTCACACCGCTATTTAATATTTAATCCAATCACTTTCAAAACCCATTTATCTACATTACGCTTCACTTCGTCATACATAATTTTGATTTCCATTCAGAAGCTTACCACCAACACCATATATCACTAACACCGCCATAGACTTTCCCTATTAATCCTATCATACGCCTGTTGCAAATCATAAAAACCTAAGTTAACAATTTATTCTTTTTCCTCTCATTTTCTCAGTTCAGGTTTCAGTAAAGATTT
>JABUQX010051498.1:7500-12500 GCA_015478945.1 Trachelipus rathkii | reverse complement strand
ATAATAGTAATAATAATAATAATTAATAAATTAATAATTAATAATAATAATAATAATAAAAATAATAATTTAATAATAATAATAATAATAATAATATAATAATAATAATAATAATTAATAAATAATAAAATAATAATAAATAATATAATAATATAATAATTAATACTGACTTTCTTGTGGCGTCACTCCTAGTGAAGCCAGATCAACACAATAAATTCATTGGTTATATTCTTTGGCTAGCACTGCTTATAGTTACTATAAAAATATTTTTTTTGTACAATATATATATATTATATATAATATATATATATAGTAATATATATATATATATATATATATATATATTATATATATATATATTACTATATATATATTAATATAATATATATATATATATTTAATATATATATATATATATATTATATATATATATATATATATATATATATATATATAATATATATAATATATATATTATATATATAATATATATATTATATATATATATATATATATATGATATATATAATATATAATATATATATTATATATATACACGAATGGGAAGACCAAATCAATTGCAAAATTGCGTCTTGGGAGGATAAAACCATTCATTGTGGGACTGAGATTTCGATGCAAATGATCAAAGAGCATGTTTCAATCGTCACAGCTAGGCCCCCACTACAAACAATTTACACCAGTAAATTGTTAAATTACATTCTCTTTTCGAACATTTGCGGCAGAAAGTTTCTCCTTCCTTCTTTGTGTGCAATTTCGCATCTTGATTTTGCCGCTCCGAACGACCACACCAATAGAACGGACGACGACAATATCTTGCACCGCCCTTCAACTGTGGTGCCCATGAATCTTTAGCATCTTTTGAGATGGACTTCCCTCCAGGTAAAGGGTCGCGTCAAAAATAACCTCCACTCCTAAAATTTTACAGTGTGCATTCCAAATCACATTCCGCAGTGTCATTTCCAGTTCGTCAAGGTTGAGTGTCAGGCACGTCAATGTTAATAATCCACATCGTTTCTTTCATCTATTATTCTCCGCATGGCCACTGACGACGTAATACTGCACGATTATCACTCCATATGGCACTTCTTACGACGATGATGATCAAACTTGATATCGAAGGAAACAGTTCATATATCTTCTTTTGACTCGTTGGGCCACCTGCCAATGCTTACTTCTCTATTTCCTTCTTTAGTTCTGTGCGTGTAGTGTATGCTAGAGTGTACGATCTTTAAACGGAATTATTATCATCATATTAAGATCAATCGTATTCGTGGCCAGTCGTGGAGCGCTACGTCCCTGAATATCCGTGAAGATTATCCTTATGTATGGCCAAAAACTTCATCAAATCTTCCTTCATCAGCGTGTGATATTTCATCATTAATTCTTCAACATTCCTTTTAAGTCTCTTTCTCTCAAAGGACGTGTTCACTACTTGACCCGGTATATTTTCTTCATCCTCCGCTTTCTATTGTACAAGGCCGATGCTCCAAACCTGGCGGACTTTTTATCTTGTTCTGTTAGCATTCTCATCCTCAATCTTCTTGAGAGATACTTTTTTAGTAAGTTTAGTGATAAGTTTGATAATCTCGTCTACTCTTATCCTATAATTATCCTGACCGTAAGGCTCTATACTCATATGGGCCACCCCACCTCATAAGCATCTTAATTATGGGATGTGGGTATAAGGAACTAACACCTAATCCCCAGCCTTTAATTTTTCTTTCCTAGCTCTCCTAGCGTAGTAGTTTTTTCTGTTTCCTTTGAGCTTGGATTAAAATTTTCCGCGCCCAACCGTAGTAGTTTCATTAAAGACGCTTCTGTAAGTTCAAAAAACATATATGTAAGTCGATTGGCTTATTCCGGATTTATATCCTGTCCCATAACTCATGTAGATCTTCATGGGCCCCTTATGTCCGTCCGTACAATTAACTTCAAAAGGAGAGAACCTGTAGATTTCTGTGCGCTTCCTGTATGCGAACAATAACGGTTCGATAAAACCTTGTGCATTTGCGTACCTCCTTTGTCATAAGGCAAGGTCTTCGACCGATCATGTCATCTTCTTTAAGACATATCATACATCCAAATTGGAGCACTGTTCCGTGGGCATCAGAAATTCTACCCTCATTGGGTTTTAAACAAGTTTTTGGTTCCATCCTAGTCCATAAATCATCCCTCTGTTCTTCTCGACGCAGATGTCTTTAACTTCGATCAATGCCGGATTTTCTTATGGGTCTGCAATATTACTTTTGCTCAATGATTTTCGTATAGTAATCGCCATACTTCTGTCATTGTGACTCTTTCGGACACTACCTATCGTATTACTCTTTATCTTATAAACATTTCCTTTTGTCAAACCAATATGGTACATTTTATTAATGATACCAACTTTTATCTTGTGATTATCTTGGCTTAAACCGGGCCAATTAAATTGTTGTACCATTCTCCCCATGGTTCTCTTAACCATATGATACCAGAAAGGTAGCTCATTGTGAAGTATACTCATAACTTTTCTTCTGTAACCCTTGGGCAAAATCTGCACATTTCGTTTTATCTGCTTTTCGATAATTTTCTCAAATAGTAAATATTTAATCAGTAGATAGTTACCTTCGTCCCTTTCGACAGACTTCCATATTCTTTGTAAAGTGAGATCTTGTCTCTGCTTATCTTTGAATTCATCTCTATATCTAATGAGATCCTGTACCTGATAGCCTTCAGCGTCAGATACTTCTGCAGGAGCAGCAAAACTTGGGGCGCCTTCTACTTTACTGATGTGCGGCCCTTCAGAAACTTTTGTATTCTCTACTGTGGAATCAATGTTGTCGTCGGCTCTATTTTTCGTGAGATCTTGGGCTGTGTTCAACACTTCTACAGGTGATCCTTCTTCAGTAGAAACAATGATAATACCTCGATCACTTGATGTACTCAACATGGCAACTTCTGCATCTACCACTAACTCATTCTTGACTTCATGACTGATCTGCGGAACTTCACACTGAGTAGGTGTTTCCACACCCATTCTCTCTTCAACCTTTTCGATGATCGGGGAAATCAACTTATAACGAGTTGCTACGTCTTGCTTAGCGCTAAGACACGGGCGCTTGGACCCATCCTACTCTTCATCAGGTTCATTTGGGGGTAACGCCCCCTCAATATTCCCCAGAATCAGGTCATAAACGACGTCTGGCATCACAACAGCCGTCGTCTCTCCTGTGTAATAAGGTGTGTCCATTATTACATTTGCCAGTGGAACTCTCTTAACAATATTATCCAGTAGTCCCATTTTTTTGAAATTCTCCAGCGTAGTTATCATCAGGTACGAATCTTTGTCGTAACACAATTCCATTACAGCCGGTATCCTTAAGACATCGGACACGATAATCGTTTGCGATACCGTCGATGATAGGCAGACGGTGCGGGTTGTCATCTGTATCCCCCACCATACACAAGTCTGCGGACTGAGTTGGCTCTTCACATGCCACTGACAGGACTTTTTCCTCAACATAAATATCTGCGGACGCCACGGTAGTTTTACCCTCATCCTTCTGTCGTATATTGAAAGTATTAAAAACTTATGGCGCTAATGTTGTAGGCCGCTGCATGGCAATCTCTCGCATGTGTCTCTCGTTGGCACTTATAGCAAGTTGACAACGTTCCTTGCCTCAGTGGAGGCTTTCTGTTATTTTCCTTTTTGTAGTCGTTGCCCCGGGCAGCATATTGCCGACCCATATTCCTTGGAGCCCGGTGTGTTGTTAGTATGTGGACTTTCCTTCGTAAGATCTATTATTATAATCCAGGTCTGTTTATTTACATATTTACGTGACTGTTACGTGGTGCTAAATTATTCCAGAGCTGCAAGTAATTTTCGGAACTAGGAGATTATTTCCGTCATCTCTTTGTCGTTCCTCTCCTTAAAGAACGTGGGCCAGCTCTTTGCTACAGTCGTCATGTTTTTATCTTGGCGATGAACTTTAAACAACTCTTCGGACGCTTTCCTTTACGTCGCAGCGGCTATCCATTCTTGAGGCGTCTTAAAAAAAATGTTCATGTAAAACAGCGGGCGTTGTCATCGTTAGTAGGAGACATGGACTTAATCTGGACCGGTAAACCGCTTCTGTGAGGTTGTATCGGAGACGAGTAAAGCTTTCTTTAATACATCGACTTGAAGCATCTTCTACGGTGCAGCTCGTTATACACTACTTTCGGATTTACCAGTCAGAAGAGACCCCAACAGATGGCATACCTTTCTCTTGGAATAGCGTTTGCTATCGCCTTGTTTTCAGCAAGTGTTTTATAAACTCTATATTATTAACTTTTTTCATCAAAGTTCGGAATCTTTAAGTTAGGAAGCTTATTGGTGGGGAAGTATTAGTTGAAAGAGGAGTGCTTTGAGATGTTATTGATGCTCATTGCCTTTGAGCTCTTTCTGCATCAAGTTTCATTTTGGTGTGATTCTTTTCTTCCGCGTCTCTGGCATTCCTTATTGACTTCAAATCTCGCTTCCGTTCTCCGCCTCTGCTCTAATCTTTCGTTCGTCTGCCTCTGCTTCCATCCTCAATCTTTTTCCTCCTTTTCCAATTCAGCCTGGATTCTCGTTCTCTAGTTCTGCCTTGAATTCTCTGGTTCTTCTATGTCTTTTTCCTTGTGCCAATTTTTCGCTCCTCCAATCTCTCTCTCTCTTTAAAGCTTCTATTTCTCGCATTCTTTATTTCGCGACAAAAATTTTCGGCTTCCTGCCTGATAGTCCTAACCCCTTGCACAACTAAGTAAAGCTTCGTTACTTGAAATAGTTTGTTCAATAAATTATCAAATTACTCGTTAGTCCACATGCAGTCTACGTAAACTAGTTTTTGAACTTAAATCGAGCTATTCTGAATTTTAGCTCCAACTTTATGCGGTCATAAATTTATTACCTGTTGCAAAATCTTCGGATATTATATATATATATATATATATATATATATTATTAAAATTATATATAT
>JABUQX010051497.1:0-23748 GCA_015478945.1 Trachelipus rathkii | reverse complement strand
TATATATATATAAAATATATATATATATATATATATATATTTATATAATATAAATATATTATATATATATATATATATATATAATATATATTATATATATATATAGTTATATATATATATATATATATATATATATATTATAATATATATATATATATATATATTCTTTCTTTCATCACGGCCTTTTTGCCCCAAGATTGGGGGTAAGGTGTGTACAAGCATCCGGAAAAGAAAGCAGGTAGGAGAACATCGAACGAATACGTCGAAAAGAAGCCCAAGCCTGTACGCCCCCTCTGTACCATTAATTAGTGAAGAAGCTTCGTCACAGGACAGAAATCCACCCATTAGAGCATCATGGGACAGCGACGGACCCTCGCTATGGTAAATCGTCAATGTAAGGGTTCATCCCCTGGCCCAGGTGGGCCACAACCATGCCCCCATACAAACCCCGCCAATTCTCTCCTATCATGCACCTTTATTCTCGCCTCTGCCAAAACTCACAATTTCTCTCCTTCAGACATTTCTTGTCCACCGACTCAATCCACTTTCTTTCCGGTCTCCATCCGGTCGGCTTCCCAACCACACTTCACCACTGATACATCACGCTTAACCAAAATCCTTACTATCATTCATTCTTCCCACATTGACCAAAACCATCTCAACATGACTTTCATTTATTCTCTCATTTACCCCTTTCTCACACCACACCACTCTCTAATACGTTCATTCCTGATTTTTATCAATTCTTCTCACACCGAGCACACCCCTAAGCATTGTCCGAATCTGAACACATTGGAACTGTAGATCTATACTTTCTTATTCCAGACATAGTCTCACTACCATACAATAACACAGGTAACAAAACATACCCTCATGTAAGACCCTAGCACACTCAAGACTTAGTCCCTTTGCATTCACCAACGATTTAATTTGCACCAGAGCCACCTTCCTGCCAGTCACAACTTTCCTACTACACTCTGCATCGTGCCTCCCTTTCCATCCAACATTTATACCTAAATATTTAAACTCAGACACTTGTCTAGCTTCCTCACCATCTAACATAACTTCACACTGTAGGAGTGTCCTCACTCACAACCATAAACCTTACTCTTATCCACGTTTACTCTCAAGCCCCTCCTTATTACACACCCTGCCAAATCTTCTTCTACCAATCCTCCTCAACTCTCTTCAGGATTCGCCACCAGAACCAAATATCCGCATATAATAGTTGTAGGCACCCTCACTCAACCCATTCTCACCATTCTAACACCATTTCTGCCATCCCCACCTCAAACTTTCATAAACCCCATCCATATACAAGTTGAAATAACCAAGAGACATAACACAACCCTGTCTTACCCCGCTATTAATCCTAAACCAATCACCATTGACACCGTTTATTCTTACACACGCTTCACTATCGTCATACATTAACTTTTGATTCCATTCAGAGCCTACCACCAAGCACCAAATCGACTAACACCTGCCATAAGCGCTCCCTATAAACTCTATATACGCCTGTTGCAAATTCATAAAACCTAAATACAATTTATTCTTTTCTCCCTCATTCTCAATCATTTGTTTCAAATGTAAAGATTTCGCACACATTCCTCTACCACTCCTAAACCACTTGTTCTTCACCAATCAGTCCTTCAGTCACTCGACGCACTCTTTCGGACAAAATACCAGAATATACCTTCCCTACAACACTCAGTAACTTTATTCCCCTATAATTTGCTACATTCCCCTTTTCTCCCTTACCCTTATATAAGGTACTATTTACCGCTCTCCTCAATCCCTTTGGAACTATAACCCTCTAGTTAAACGCTTATACACAACTTAACCAAATCCAATCCAATCACCATTCTCGCCTCCGTCCTGATCATTTTCACCAGTATTTCATCTTATACCTGCCAGATTTACCATTCTTTCAACTTTCTCACTCTACCCATTACCCTCCTCCTTACTAATAAACCTCATCCCCAAATACCTATTCCTTCTTGCCATTAAAACCACTCACATTCACTATCCACCTCTTCAATTACTGTATAATATTGTGCAGATTCTCGAAATGTTCTTTCCACACTTCCTCTCACACCTACTTTCATTCAGTTACAAAAGCACCATTCCCTATTCATCTATTTCTAAGCAGGATTTCCCCTTATTTTCTCCATTCTTAACCTTTCGCGCTTCCTTCCAGAAGAGCTTTCCTATTCCTTGTAAGTCTCCATTCACCCTCCTTCCAAACTGTTCATTTACCTCTTGTTCTCCTACGTAGTACACCTTTTAGTATTTTTTTTTCCTCCTATTTACAATTTCCAAAGCATCTTCTTTTGAAACTTCATCATTGGGCTTTAGTACATTTCAACCACGCTTCTTTTTTACCTTAACCACTTTCATCACCTCTTCATTTCCACCCATTCACTGTTATATTCTTACTTCCTACTTTTAGCACATCCACATACTTCCTTTGCCAACTACTAAACAATTGCTTCGCTTCCATTGCCCCAGATTTTGTCAGTATCAACTTTTCAACACTTCAACCGTTTACTACGCGAGCGCTCTTACATTACTTATCGTATTATTGCTCACTTAACTTCTCACTCTTAATTTTACCTACTTCCTTTCGTATCCACCTTCCTCTCCATCCAGCCCCCACTAACTTAATTTTACATTAAACAACATAATGATCGAATAATTCCCAGTTTCCTAAACCCCTAACTGAATTATTATATATATATATATATATATATATATATATATATATATATATTAATATATAATATATATATAATATATATATTATATATATTATATATCTTATATATATATAAATGAGGTGGATTGAGAAAAAAAAATTCACAATAATTACAGTTCGTCCATAAGACTTGTGAATTCCTCGATGACTTGAAGAATCAAAAATTTCATCACCTAGTATTTTTAGTTTTTTAAAAAAGTATAATAGATTAATATATATATATATAATAGATATAATATATATAATATAATATATATAATATATATATATATATATATATATATATATATATATATATATATATATATATATAAAAAAATATATATAGTGTTATAATATATATATATGAGAATAAGTTTATTGAGTGTTGTAGGGAAGATATATGCGGGTATTTTGGTCGAAAGAGTGAGTCGAGTGACTGAAGGACTGATTCGTGAAGAACAAGGTGCGTTTAGGAGTGGTAGAGGATGTGTGGATCAAATCTTTACAATGAAACAAATTGATTTGAGGAAATGAAGAGAAAAAGAAATAAATTGTATTTAGGTTTTATGGATTTTTAACCGCAACAGGCATATGATTGATAGGGTTAATAGGGAAGCTCTATGGCAGGTGTTGGTGATATATGGTGTTGGTGGTAGGCTTCTGAATGGAATCAAAAGTATGTATGAGGATAGCGAGGCGTGTGTGAGAATAAATGGTGTCAAGGTGGTTGGTTCTAGTATAAATAGCGGAGTCAGGCAGGTATGTGCTGTCTCCTTGGTTATTCAATTTTGTAATATGGATGGGGGCTATGAAAGATTAAAGAGTAGGTCGAGTGGCAGGAAATTGGATCTATTAGAATGATGGAGAATGGAGAGGAGTGGAGGGTGCCCTATCTATTATATGCAGATGATTTGGTTTGTGTGGTGAATCTGAAAGAGAGTTTGAGCAAGATTTGGGTAGAGAGATTGGCAGGGTATCGAAAAAGGAGGGCCCTGAAAGTAAACGATAGATAAGAGTAATATAATTTATATATATATATATATATAATACTATAGATAATATAATATTATAATATATATATATATATATACTAATTATATATAATATATATATAATGTAATATAATATATATATATATATAATATATATATATATATATATATAATATATAATATATATATATTATAATATATATATATATATATATAATATATATATATATAAAGATAAAAAAATAATCACAACCAAACAATAACAATAATACCAAATGACATAAAAAACACCATAAAACCCCTTAAAAACTTGCCAGCAACCAGACCTGACCACATCTGAAATATACACCTTAAATACTTAGGTAACAGTAAACTAAGCCATTTACCACCCATACACAACTGTTCCATTAAACAAAATTTTATTCCCTACATCTGAAAAAGAGCAATCATCGTCCCAAAACTAAAACTAGAAAAAGACCCCTCAAACCCCTCCTCTTATCGTCCAATCTCACTGCTATCCACAATATGTAAACTCCTAGAAAAGCTCATACTAAACATAATAAAACCAAACATCCCCAAATAAACATTCCAACACTGTTTTCAGCAAAACCACTCAACTACAACTTCTCTCACAAACACCATTCAACCAATAATAAATAACTTAAATCTCAGGCTCTTACATAAAACACTACTTGTAGTAATCGACATAAACAAAGCCTTTAATACAGTCCTAAGACACAATCTAATCCACAAAATAATACAATTGAACATCCGCACTAATTTTAAAGAAATTGTTACCCAACTTCATATTAGGGAAAACAGCCAAAATACAGATAAAAAACAAAAAATCACACAGTAAATATCAAAAATGGGTATCCCAAGGAGCAATCCTATCCCCTACCTTATTTAACTTAATTCACAACCGACCTACCAAAACAACAAACACCCCACAAAAATAAAACAACCTATGCAGATGACATCACCATAACCACCACACACCAGAACCTACACACAACAATTTTTTCTGACTCAACAATACAACAACCAAATTCAAACTTGACTGACTGGCAACAGAATGTCTGCGTCCCCTAACAAATCATCTATCACACTAATCACAACAGACCGCGAACTTGGCACAACTAACCCCCAAATCTTTTTAAACAATATAGCTATTACAATAAACAAAACACCCAAAATTCTTGGGTTAACACTGGACACACACCTAACCTTCACAAAACACATTGAAAACATAACATCAGCAAATAGGAAACTAAAAATACTAAGAACCATAGCTACCATGGACATTAACAACAATAAACAAATATCCATTACCATCTACAAACAATACATCCGTACAACACTAAATTAAGCGCCACCTATAGGACACCCATTATTAACCAAGGGAAACATGAGAAAACTTCAAACAACCAAAAACAAGGCACTCAGAATTATAACAGGCTGCACAACTACAACTCCACAGCAACACTTCATGAAGAAAGAAAAATATTATCCATAGATAAGCATTTAAAAATGATAGCCACACAGTTCTACACTAAAACACAAACACCTCGACACCTATGCCACACTGCACTGTCCAACCCTACTAGTTAACCACAGGTCAAAACAATCTCCATCTTCCCCAACCTTATTATACAAACAAATCCTAAACAACATACGGTCCCCACAGGGCAACACAAAACAAGTACACATGCACAACTAAAAATTATTTAAGAAACAGACAACCAAACAATATACTAAAAGAAAATCCACCAGAAATTGCATCTGAATTCAATTTTCTTCCTCTAACAATCCAATCATCTGTGGCAAAACTAAGATGCGGCCACCACCCAAACCTACAATATTACAATTATAGGTTTAAGCTCAACCAGACCATGTCAAATATCTGCACAAAATGCAACCCCCCGGAGGCTGTCTCTCACTTTTTCCTAGAATGGTCCAACTAAATCATCATCCTAAAGTCATTTGGGATATCACAAATTTAAGCGATCTTTGGAGGAGGTCGACTGCGGCTGCGGGGTATCTTCGCGAGGTGTGGCCAGGGGCGAGAAATTAAAAAAAAAAAAATATATATATATATATATATATATATATATATATATATATATATATATATATATATATATATATATATATATATATATATATATATATATATATATATATATATATATATTAGTTAAGACTCCGGCCATGAATTTTGCCAGTCAGCAGAGCCTTCCTGCCCATTATCCCAACTTTCAGATTAAATGTTAACAAGTTAATATAATAAACCTTTTCACAATAAATACATATAAACATACCTACTCTAATTAGGATACAAGTATAGCCACAAGGATCTGAAATTCTAATATCTCAGTCACTGAGCATGCTCCAAACAATTGTTTTCCCTCATTCAAACAAATAAAAATTTAAGAACCACAATTTTATCTATAATAATTATATTTAAAGTGACCTACACAATTTATTGTTACTGAGCACCAAAAATATTTATATATGCATATAACAAACAGTTGAATAAACACTCTAATTTCATAAGTTCTTGGAACAGAATATTTAACGGTTTTACATATAAATTTAGTTTATTTGGTACACAATTATTTTTTTTAAGTGTTTATATTTTAAATTACGCAATAGTTTTCACCTTCATTTTTCTGATTGTACCGGCTTGAGGTGGTATATTATATTTAGGAGCACTTTTCACTTTGGAGTCTTTCTCTCCCACTTTTTAACCCTATGAAGGTTAAATTTTAAACAACTGAATAATCACTCCCTGGCCGTGTACCTGGTGGGAAGTTACATATAATCAGTTACTTACCATACTCTTGTATTATTATTATTTTAAGACATATAAGACATATATTTTAATTCAAGTATGTAAAAGAAAAATGTAAAGAATATTAAATATACTGTGAGAATAGCACTTACCCCTGACTATACAGAGGTGTTATGTAATTATAAAACTTTTCCCTTTTACAATTCAAGATGGTGGAATTGGGCAGATGATGATAGACAGATCTAAAATAATAATAAAATATAGGCCAATTAAATTGCTAGTACTGACCAATGCTCCAAAGAAACAAGATTTATAGAACCCTTCCTACCGTTTAGTGGAAATGGTGATTCATCTACTTTACACAATCTTCCAAAGAAAAAGGAATAATTCGTCAGAAGTTGTAGCTCTGTATCTCAATATTATAGAAAATCTTCACAACATAAAAATCATCATAAGTGTATTTTTGTACTAACAATCATTCAATAGAAGTAGTGAATTAACTGAAACAAGAACAAGATCCCAAATATTAGGATATTACAATATATATAAATCGAAATTCAAAATTACAATTATTCCCATAAACTTAAATGATAAAGATGACAAATAATATTTATTTTATATGCATTTAATCAAATGTAGAAAACATCCTCAACATCCTCATTTTTAAAAAGAGGATGCGGATGTTCCGCAAATGCGGATGCGGATGTCATGTCCATCACTAATATATATATATATATATATATATATATATATATATATATATATATATATATATATATATATATATATATATATATATATATATATATATATAATATATATATATATATGTATCTAATATATATAATATATATATATATATATATATATATATATATATATATTTGAAACTAAAGCTAAATAGTAAATATGTCAAAAAGTAATAAATGAATTATTCTTTATTTTCAATTTTTTTTTTTTTTTTTGAGAGTTTCACTTCATCTGCAATTTTGAAAGATTTTCAGCTTTTGGTATTGGAAAAAAATGAAAAATCTGCCTTGTTCCAAAATTAAATGCATTGGAGAGAAGTTTAAGAAGTGCCCCTGCCAGTGCTCCAGGCTCTTATGGCATATCAGCCATTTCACATTTTTTGGGATTCACACAACCCAATTGAAAGTATTGAATCAAGCTCTTGAAAGTTATCAGAGAACCACTTCCTGAGCTTGGTAAGATGCCCTATAATTGGATTCTTGATGTCAATAAAAAAAATACTCACAATCTTCCATAAACATTTCCCTTTAGAGAGGCAGCTATCTTAATTTTGTTATACACATTGTGGCTCCAATACAAAAGTTTAGATCTAAGCTCCAAATGTTGAAATTTTTTTCCTGTACACGATATTAAAATTTTAAATATCTTAAATCAAGATGCATGGAATAACTATATGATTATTTGTATTGGTGTCTGTTGAAGTATTAACCAGGGTTAGTAATAATAATAATAATAATAATAATAATAATAATAATAATAATAATAATAATAATATTAAGTATTACTTTTTATTATTATTATTTCATGCCCCTTTTTCTTTTATAAATAAAATGTTGCACGAATGTATGAACAAAAAATTAAAAAAATATTATTAATTATAATTATTAATAAAAATTTTTGTAATAAGTTTTTGTTCATACATTCGTGAACCATTTTATTCTTTTAAACTAAATAATTTTTAGGGGGGATTTGCTATTATTATTTAGAAATTCTGTCAGCTTTTGTTTTAATATGGTATAAGTTTTACTTTTAACTTCCAATTCTCTAAATATTTTCTCTTGATTTTCAATTAATTTTCTTAATACTAGTCTAGAAAATAGTTTGCAAAGAAAGCAAGAGGCATATTTATATTTATTAGTTTCTGACCGGTTTCTTCCATAAACCTCGGACATCTTCAGAGTTTCAATTCTAACATTTGAATGAATTATATAATACAAGATTTAAAAAATTAAAAATACAAATTAGATTTTAGATTTTAGCTTTCATATTATATTTAAGTGACAATACGTTGAACTTTATGTTAATGTCTGGTTTTAGATGTTTTATGTAATAAGCCTCAGCTATTTTGAGTTTTTGCGCTTCGCATGAGGACATTAACAAAGTTCAACGTATTGTCACTTAAATTAAATATATGAAAGCTAAAATCTAAAATCTAATTTGTAATTTTAATTTTTTAAATCTTGTATTATATAATTCATTCAAATGCTAGAATCGAAACTCTAAAGATGTCCGAGGTTTACGGATGAAACTGGTCAGAAAATAATAAATATAAATGCCTCTCGCTTTCTTTGCAAACTATTTTCTAGACTAGTATTAAGAAAATTAAATGAAAATCAAGAGAAAATATTTTGAGAATTGGAAGTTAAAAATAAAACTTTTATTTTTATTATTATTATTATTATTATTAACCCTATTTAATACTTCAACAGTCACCAACACAAATAATCATATAGTTATTCCATGCATCTTGGGTTAAGATATTTAATACAAAGAGTTACTGTTAAATGTATGCAGATGTCTAGGGGCTACTAGAAGTGATAATTAAATAACAAGTATATGCATAACTGCATGACTATTCACTATATGCTGTCATTGAAATAATTATTCATCTTACTCTCTCATTAAAGAATGGGGTTATATACCAAATTCCATATTAAAACTTAGAAATTAGTACCCCAAGTTAGTTTAATTAAATTTAAGAAAATTGGCAAAAGATTTAAGTTACCGGTGTTAGGTTAAGTTATGTAATGTAGAGTTATATTAAAAAATTAATTAAAGGGTCAATCTCTGACAAATCACCACGCCCCTTACACCATCACCTCTTCAATTGTGATACAAATTGGTGCATAAGGTTCTTTTTGGTGCCTGACTCCATGGTGCAAAATTTTAGAGCTCTATGACTTGTAGTTTTTGATTTATAAGGGTGTGAATTTTTTAGGGGGGGGGGCTTCATCCCAAATCAAAAAACACTATATATCTCCTCAATCTTAATATAAATTGATAGGATTATATATTGTTGAATCAGGAAAGAAGACGAAGTTTAATGGTAGCCTTGTTAAAAAAAATAATTCCGCTAAAATTATTTACACAATTTTAAAGTTTTTATCCCCCCCATTTCCCCTCCACCAGTACATTGAAAGCCAAAAATTCTATTTCAACTTTTGAAACTCAAACTAATTATGCATCAAATAAAAAAAAAAAGCAATGGGTATCAGACTATCAGCCATTAACAGTGCATAAAATTTTTTATAAAAAAATTAGGGATATCATTTTCAAGTACAATAATAGGAATTAAAAACTATGTGAAAACTTCATGATAATTAAATTGATTAAGTCTATATTTATATATATATATTATTTATATCATATATATATATATATATATATATTTAATATATATATATATTATATATATATATATATATATATATATTATATATAAATCTATTTTATTATTGTAATTATAACCACATAGCCTCTTAATCCTGAGGTAATTGGTCAGGGAAAGTATTCGTTATATGGTTTCTGACCAAGTGGAAGGCTTGCAGGAATATTTAGGCCGATAGCAAGCCTGCTTCGCGGATGGACGTAGCGGACATGCTTGCCACTGTAAGCATGTGAGGTCGGATCCCCCCCCCCTCCCCCCCCCCCCCAATAGTACACGGACTTTCCGAATGTGAGAAGCATGGGAAAAGTGATTTTTTTGTGAAAAGAATGTTCTGTTGTATGTGTTGGCTATGGTTGTAGTGAAGTGTGCGTGTTGAGATTAGTGTAATAACTATGCCGTAAACTGCAATATGTAAATATTGCAAAAAATCTCCTACTAACGGCAATTTTTTTTGTGTCCGTTCACGTGGCCGAACTAGAACTCGAACCCATACTGAGAGGGAATCCTGTTCTTAAGGTGAGCCAAAAAGCTCGCCTTAACCCAATGAGTCAAATGATGCACTTATAATATAATATATAACTTATAATATATAATATATACTATATTATATTATATTATAATATTATATATATTATATATAATATATATTATATATATATATATATACCGTATATATATATATATATATATTATTAAAATCGTATCTATGTGAGTAGAAATTTCATAGATACAACCTTAATACCAACGTAGAATAGTTTTTAAGAATAGTAAATTTACGACAGTTAAACTGAATTAATAAATGTTATGTGTTTTAATGCATAAATATAATAAATGGAATTATCCACCTATGGTGAAAGGAACAAACAACTTACTTGTTGAAAAACTGAAACTTCTTATCCCAGTCCTTATTTCGGATTTGAAATTGTTATTTTCAACACCGGTGCTATCAATGTTAGTTTCACCGGCTTCTTAGCATAGGTAGAAATAATTCCTAACAATACGTATTGTCATATACGTATTTTCGATAATAAAGTTGAATTGAATCTTAAGCATTAGTTATTGAAGAAAAAAGCGTTACTATGCACTTAATAAAGTTACACAAAAATCACATTATATAAGGCCTTAGTGATTATAAGTTTTAACACTTTTTTAAACGTTAACACTTAATGCAAATATATGAAGGGAGTTTTATATAAAAGCATCCACTTCTTTCGAACGACAGAAATTACTAAACTTTTTTCAGCACAAGTTCAATCAGCGACTTGACAGTACGAGGTCGAAAACGTAAAAACTTTGATTTTGAATAATTATTCCAGCATATCAACTCCAGCTATTTAACTTCCTCAAAAGTGTTCCGGTTTCATGATTCCAATATTTACAATTTAAAACACATAACATCTTTTAAGGAATAAATATAGTTTGGCAAAGAGTTAATAATTGAAATGCACACGAATTTGAGACCAAAAGCATATTGAAACGCAAACTTTCATTACGAAATATTTTAAGCTATTGATTCGCATTCCAATTTTAATACACTGGGCGGGGGCGATGGCACGGATTTCGACGAATTCGTGTCATTTAAAAAAAACAAAAGAATTTGATTAATCAGAACTCTCGGATGATTCCGATTCCGATTCCGATTCATTACCGATATTCAAAAATTTCGAACGGGCTACTATAGCTGCTTTCCTTCTGGGACGCAACGAATTTGCAACCGCGGGAGTATCATTAATTGTGGTAGGGGCAGGAATTGTTACTTGCTGAGATGATGGTGGTAATGGAACCATTGAATTTGAAGCAGAACTATTTCCTTGAGATTTGACTTGATTTCCACTGTGTGTTAATGATAGCTCTAAAGGAAATAAATGCTTTATGGGGTAAACATTCATTTGACCTCCAGGAGTTCGAACCTGGACTGAGCGAACCTTATTATCATCTCCATAAATAAGCAGTTGAATAATGCCCATTTGCCAATATGGTCGCTCTTTGACCGGACTTTTAATAAGTACGATGTCTCCTACTTTCACCCTATTTTTCCATGAGACTTGATAGAGGTCTTTTCCCATCTCTCTCAAACTTAATAAATACTCATTATACCACCGAGTCCGGAAGTCTTCGAATCGAATATTTCAGTAGATCGTTTAAGGGATTGGATTAGTTCTTCTCTTGAAGGGGAATCGGTAGGAATGGGTTCATTTAATACGATACTTGAATTAGCTAACGGTTTTAAAAAACAGTTAGGAGTGAGAGGCACTATATCATTATCCGAAGAAGTATATGTTAATGGCCTCGAATTGATAGCATTAGCAATGTCTGCCAATGCTGTTGTGAAATCGAAGTATTCCAAATTTTTACGTCCAACAGTCTTATAGAGACAATTTTTAACAGTCCGAATTGACCTTTCCCACATACTTCCCATCCAAGGGCTGTATAGGGGAATGCGGATATGTTTAATGTGATTTTTACGCAAAAATTCGGAACCCACCTCTGATACAACAAACTGCTCGAGAGCATCCGCACCTTTATTAAAAGATCGGGCATTGTCGCTATATAAAAATTCAGGGACTCCAAACCTAGCCACAAAGCGTTGGAACGATTGAACGAATGCCCTAGCAGACATATCTGGGATAAGATCCAAATAGACACAACGAATATTGAGGCAGGTGTAAAGAAGAATATACATTTTTTGAGGTTGGGTGGACCCTTTAATTTTAATGAAAAAATGTTTAGTAAAATCCACTCCAACATTTGAGAAAGGACGATAGAAATTGACTTGCGCTTTTGTGAAATTAGTAAACTTCGGATAAGAATAAGAAAAGCTGTTGAACTTTGTACAAGTCACACATTCCGATAAAACTCTTCTTATTGTATGACGAGCTGAAGTTATCCAGTAGCCCTTTAAACGAATGAAGGTCAAAGTAGCTTGAATGCCAAGATGTTTACAAGAAACATGTGCATCTCTGACAATCAGGGTGGTAAGATGATGGGACTTGCCAAGGACTACTGGATTGACTATCTCGAAACTATAGTAGTTAGTGCGAGACAACCGTCCTTTACTTCTTATAAGACCCAAATCGTCCAAAAAGAAGTTCAGGCGAGAAACTAAATCAGGTGGTTTTGAAGAAGTTGATCCCGATTGAATCTCTCTCAAAAAACGAAGTTCGACAGGAAAACTTTCTTGTTGCATAATCTTGAGCAAGAAAAGTCGAGCTTTCCTATCATTTTCAATAGGATCGATGGAAGATGTGCCGAATTTGTAGAGTAAAGCACATACTCTTAACAAAGTTGAAAGGGAAGAATACTTGGTCATGTCAATAATAGGAGGAGGTGGGGCTTGAATGACTGTGAAGGTAGTTGAAAGCCCTTCCTGTACACTCCTTGCTTGCTGATAACTAGGCCAATACACTTGGTCGTGTTTAAGCCAAGCTGGTCCATTCTTCCATAGTTCGAGCTTCTTCATAAATTCGCGACAGGACAAACCACGAGTTATAAGGTCTGCAGGGTTTTCATCTGTTTTGACGTAGTTAAATGAGATCGGTATTAAATTATCGTTTCTCATAGATGAAACCATACTCTTAATGTCCTGTATACGATTCCGAACGAAAATTTGTTTTGTCCTGCTACCTCCTCCAGCTACCCATGCAAGAACGATTTGGGAGTCAGAGAAGACGTTGACCTTACTAAATTCAACCTCTTGTAGGCTAGTCACGATCTGCGGAAGGCATTTAAGCGCCAGAAAGATGGATAAAAGCTCTAAACAAGGAAGGGTTTTTCCCTTGAGAGGAGCTACTTTAGATTTGGCCCACATTAACGAAGGACCTTGTTCTGGGGAGGTGATGTAAGCCGCAAATCCATAGCTCTTTGAACTAGCATCGCAAAAGATGTTAAGGGTTGCATTAGTCGATGAGGTATCAAAACAAAAACGATTGAACGATAAACTCTTAAGAGAGTCAAGATCGGCCCTTAATTTTTCCCAATCCTCCTTTATTTCAAGATCGATAGAGTCGTCCCAACTCATTTGTTTTTCCCATATACGTCTCATCAAAAGTCGACCTCTCAATGTGACAGGAAGAAACAAAGAAAGAGGATCAAAGATTTTATTAACTTGAGAGAGCAGATCTCTTTTTGAACTGACTGACGATAACTCAAAGTCTGCGAGTCTCAGGGTGTCATTACCAGGATGGTAAAGGTAACCTAGAACTTTTTCCTCTTCGCAGTTATGGGAAGAAAACTTTTTCCTCTTCGCAGTTATGGGAAGAAAACATGTTATCCTGTTTTATTTGAGCCTTGAGATCTGAATGGTTAGTGTTCCAAGAACACAAGTTGAATCCTCCTTCCTTCATTCTTTGAACTGATGTGGTGTAAATGTTTCTCAGTACTTCTGGGGACGAGTGCGTGTAAATAAAATTATCTACATAAAGATTATTTATCAGAAGACGAGAGACTAAATCATAAGGATAGCTATTCTGAATGTGGTGTCTAATAACAGCTCCCAAAATGTAGGGAGAAACAGCAAGTCCGAATATGATGGTTGCGTACCGATAAGTAACAAGCCTGCCATCTTCTTCCCAGAAGAAACAAAACTTGTTACGGTCACTTTCTTGCTTGAG
Source organism: Trachelipus rathkii (assembly GCA_015478945.1). Classification (NCBI taxonomy): domain Eukaryota; kingdom Metazoa; phylum Arthropoda; class Malacostraca; order Isopoda; family Trachelipodidae; genus Trachelipus; species Trachelipus rathkii. Next base: position 9,194 of record JABUQX010051497.1, on the reverse strand, counting down.
ATAAATTTGTAAGAAAGCTTTAGAAATGTCCGCAACAACCACATATTTATTGGTTTTAAATAAAAGAAGACGAAGAAGGGGAACCAACAAATCTATACCTGGATAACAAGCTTGATTAAGGGAAGGAGCTCCTTTTGTACGAAGACTGCAATTGAATACAGGTCTAATCTTAGTTGATACCTGATCAGCCATTCTTATGACAGGCCTGTGGGGAACCCATACATATTTATGGAAGTCCTTCGGAGATACTTTGATGATTTCAATTATGCCATTTTTCAGCTGTTCTTTAAAGACATCACTGTATGCTTTGTCGAGTCCCTGATTGTTGAGACGATTCTTGACTCGTTTTAGTGTACTTAAAGCAACATTATAGTTGGATGGAACTTGATGCAGCAAATCCTGAATCCAAGGGATTTCGATGTGGTACTTTCCATCGATAAATTGAATGGAGTTGTGGAATTTAGTTATAAATTCTTTGTCGGTAGTACCATAATCTTTTTCTTCCTGAATTCCCATGGACTCCAGACTGTACAGATGCTCCAGACCAAGTTCAGTATCCTTTTGATTCGAGGAAAGATCGATGACATCAGGGTAGGAAGGATGGGGATCTAGGATTGAGTTTACGAGGGTTTGAGGAGCGTTGACAAATTGGTAGGGCAATGAAGAGACAGACATTGTTAGTCATGAATCTTCATCATGTTCTCGTGATGAGTTAACAGACTGCCCTCTGTACAGAAAGTCTTTTTGATGTGGAAGTAGAAAAGAATCCACAGGACCGAAAGGAACTAAACCGAAACAAGTTGAAATAGCACTTCCTTCCAAACATTCTACCATTTGGAAGTGCCTCATATGACAAAGAGCGTCAGTGCCAAGCAAAAGGTCGATGTTATTCACAGAGTCCCCATAAGGACCTACAAATGAGTTATCAGCTACTTTGTATTTTGACGAAATTCTACAAATAGCAGATGCCAGTCCATTAACAGTAAAACCCACATCTAAAGAAGGGTCTACAAGAACAGGAATTGATATAAATGAATCACAACAACAGTTGAGATCCAAATTAGTTAAATAAGAGGAACGAACCTGCTCTCCGATGAAGGTTTTGATGGGATTGTCAATCTTGGGTAATTGCTCACAATTGATGTCGAATTTATTGAGCAATCTTGGACTAGCATAGGTTCTCTGTGAACCTAAGTCGATTAATGAACGAACAGGCACAGACTTATTCTTGTGTCTTACTGTGATGGTGATGGTAGGTAAGATTTGGGAGGCAGATGACTGTCCGGTATTGATACACAAGTGGTTGTGGTTGCTAATACCAGAATTACTTTCTTCATCGGCATCTTTTCGATTGTTGTTCCGATGTTGAGTACGAATTTCAGATGGACAAAGAGCTGTTAGATGCTTTCTACTCTTGCAATTTAAGCAAGGGTACTTAAGGTTGAGTGTTTTTGCTGGACACATATCCACCATATGTTTCAAGCTGGAACAGTTGCTGCACAGCTTAAGCACGACACATCTGTCCCTTTTGGCCTTGGGAGATTCATAAACTGTGCATTCTGAAAGGAAATGCTTCCCACTGCACAACTTACATTTAATTTCAGACGATGCTTGAACATTTGACGAAGATGGAGATGATGTCTTTTTATTTACACTATCACCTTTGGATGTATTGAAAGTATGACTCTGTTCAGATGGTACAGAAGGAAACTTTTTCCCATTTCTGTTTCTCCTTTTTGAATCAAAAGAAGAACGAGAAGAACCAGAAGAGGGAGATTGAGTGTAAGATTTTTGGAGTTCGAAATCTTTCCATATTATGAATGATTTGATTGTGTTCTTTGAATATGAGGTTGATGGAAGGATATTGTTCCTTCGTAGACAGCTTCAACTCTCTCAAAAATGAAATAGGAAGCTTATCAACCACGATATGACTTATTAACTTGCAACCGGATGAATCCTCTTGAAAAAAGTCAACTCCAAGTTCCTTAAGTTCCTTCAAGTTAGCCCGAACCTTTAAAATGAAAGACCGGACAGGTTCCAACTGTCTTCCGTCTAGAGGCGGAGCCGAATCTAACTCATGTAAAATAGAGTCAATAATGAATGCTTTATCTAGATAATGTTCCTTTAAGATGGTTAAGGCAACATCATAATTGTCATCCGTGCCTGACAAGAACTCAATGTCCTTCAGAGCATATCCCTTCAAATGTGATTTTAAATATTGAAGTTTGATGGCCTTTGAGATGTCTCTTCTCTCTCCATATACGTTATTGAAAGATTGGAGAAAAGAGCGGAAAGAATGCTTGTCTTTATCTCCCGAGAAATCTCCACACTTTAAGGCAGGAATCTTTAAGCTAGAAGGATAATGACAGCAATTCTCCTTTGAGTTTGACTTCTCTGAAGAGGCACTAGACGACTTTCTCGAATCTGAATTATAACCATACTTGTCTTTTAACAAGTGAAGCGCTTTAGCCATCTTAATATGGTAGGTATCAGTGGCTGTAAGTTCTTCGTCAAGTATGGCTTGGTCAACTTTCGTATATTCAGCCCCCAATATTAAGTTTTCAATGATAGTGTCTTGAGCTTTAATTTCACTCATGACTGTTGTCACCTTTTCAAACACAGTTTTTACAACAACTGGATCGTAAAAGGTGGGAGAGTCCTCATCACCTTCCTCTTCTATAGGAAAGTGTTTACAACAGAGAGTAAGTTTTCTTCTTAAGTGTCCCCTTTTTAACCTAAGAGGACCCAAGTCTTTAAGAAGACTTGACTTGAGGCTAGATATTTCCTCTCCTGAAAGATCTGTAGGCATTAGGTCTTGAAAATCAGCGCATAGACTATGTCGAAAAACAAACACTGCGCACAGACTATGTCGGAAAACAATCACCGCGCATAGGCTATGTCGAAAACCAAACACTGCGCATAGACTATGTCGAAAAATAAACCATGCGCATAGACTATGTCGAAAAATAAACACTGCGCATAGACTATGTCGAAAAATAAACCCTGCGCATAGACTATGTCGAAAAATAAACCCTGCGCATAGACTATGTTGAAAAACAAGCACTGCGCATAGACTATGTTGAAAACAAGCACTGCGCACAGCTATGTCGGAAAACAATCACCGCGCATAGGCTATGTCTATGTCGAAAATCTATGTCGAAAAACAACTACTGCGCATAAACTATGTCGGATAACAACTACTGCGCATAGATAATGTCGAAAAACAATCACAGCGCATAGGCTATGTCGAAAAATAAACACTGCGCATAGACTATGTCGAAAAATAAACACTGCGCATAGGCTATGTCAAAAAACAAATACTGCACATAGACTATGTCGAAAAACAAACACTGCGCACAGACTATGTCGGAAAACAATCACCGCGCATAGGCTATGTCGAAAAACAAACACTGTGCATAGACTATGTCGAAAAATAAACACTGCGCATAGACTATGTCGAAAAATAAACACTGCGCATAGCTTATGTCGAAAAACAATCACTGCGCATCGATTGCAATGAAAAACAGTCACCGCGCATACAAAATGTCGAATGTATAAGAAAATTATCGAATGCGCAATGACTATGTTGAAAAACAACCACTACGCAAGCAAAATGTCGAATTTGAGAAAATTATCGAATTTATATAAAAATATCGAATGCGCACGAACTGTCGAAAACACACACTGCGCATGCAAAATGTCGAATGTATATATATATAAAATATATACAAAATATTTACTGTAATATTTATTTTTTAAAGTCACTTTTTGCGAATAGAAAAAACTTAAGAACAATTTTTTAGAAAAAATTATCAAACACGTGACTAAGTCGCTTTCAAATTAAAAAAAAATGTTAAGACACCTTTATCAAAAAATCAAAATAACAAAAAAAATTTACTAGTAAATCTTACGCATATGGAAATAAATCGCGCTTGAATATGCCTGTTTAGTCTCAAACTCGATGCAAGAAAAAACTTTAAGTTTGCCTTTCATAAGGTTTAAACAAATTTGAACAAATTTACAAAAAATTGATTCTTATAAATTATTGAAAATTTCAAAAACTTCAAAAATTAACTAGCAATTTCAAAAATTGCAAACATTAACTAACAATTTCAAAAATTATTAAAATTGTATCTATGCAAGTAGAATATTTACAGATACAACCCTAATACCAACGTAGTTATTATATTCGAGTTAAGAATAATAAATTTACGACAGTAAACTTTGAATTGATAAATGTTATGTGTTTTAATGCACAAATAAATGGAATTATCAACCTATAAAAAAAGGAACGTAACAAACTTACTTGTTGATAAACTGAAACTTCTTATCCAATTAGTCCAAAAGGAATTTGAAATTGTTAGTTTCAACACCGGTGTAATTAGTTAATACCACCGGCCTCTTAGTATAGGTAGTAGATAATTCCTTTACGCATCGATTGACTATTAATTTACGAAGATACGAAGATAAAGTTGACTTGAAGATTAAGCGTTAGTTTAATGAAAATAAAAAGCGTTACAATGCACTTGATGAAGTTACATTTAATCACGGTTTATAAGGCCTTAGTGATTATACGATTTAACACTTTTTTATAACTAACACTTAACAAAAGTAGGAAGGGAGTTCTATTTAAAAGCATCCACTTCTTTCGAACGACAGAAATTAGTAAACTTTTTTACAGCACAAGTTCAATAAGCGACTTGACAGTACGAGGTCAAAAACGTAAAAGCTTTGATTTTGAATAAAAATTCCAGCACATCAACTCCAGCTATTTAAGTTCCTCAAAAGTGTTTTGGTTTCATGATTCCAATATTTACAATTTAAAACACATAACATCTTTTAAGGATAAATATAGATTTGGCAAAGAGTTAATAATTGAAATGCATACGAATTTGAGACCAAAAGCATATTCAAGCGCAAACTTTCATTACGAAATATTTTAAGCTCTCGATTCGCATTCCAATTTTAATAATATATATATATATATATATATATATATATATATATATATATATATATATATATATATATATATATATATATATATATATATATATATATATATATATATATATATATATATATATATATATATATATATATATATATATATATATATATATATATATATATTAAGAAGGTGCAGAATTTATTTACATGTATAGATTTTTATACATATAAAAAATATAACTTGTTTTTAGTTTTTATTATATATATATATGTATATATATATATATATATATATAATAATATATATATATATATATAATATATATATATATATAATATATATATATATATATAAATATATATAATATATAATATAATAATATAATAACAATAATAATAATAACTTATATCTTATCTTCATATATATATATATATGTAATATATATATATAATATAGCATATATATATATATATATATATATATATATACATATATATATATATATATATATATATATATATATATAATATGTATGTAATAGCTAGCACTATATGCTATAGCTATAGCTGCTATTCTTCAACATATATATGTATATATAATAATAATATATAATCTTTATATGTAATAATAATAATAATAATAACCTTTAATATGTATATATAATATATATATGTATAATAACAATAATAACTATTAGCCAATAACAATATATATATATAATAATATATATAATAATATGTAATATATATATATATATATAATATATACAGCTATATATATATATAAAAGAGCTTCTTTAACTATTGAAGATTTTTAATATATATATAATATATATATGTTTATATATATATATAATATGTAATAATAATAATATATATATATAATATATAATAATAATAATAATAATAATAATATATACCAGCACCATGCTCTCTCATATATATGTATATATATCTTTTTGCTAGCCAATAACCTTAGCCAGCTTAATATGCATATTTATACATTATATCAAAATATTTATCTATTATATCTGTATCACATCATAAATTTAATAAACTAATATATATAACAATATATATATAATATATATATATATATAATATATATATATATAATAACTCTAATAACTGCTGCTAACTGTATACAACCTTCTGCTATACTATATATATATATAATATATATGTTAATACATCTTGGAAGAGGACATGGGGTGAAGCTGAAACTGAGCATTTTATATATATTCCTCCAGAGCTTCTATCCCCTCAGAAATAATATAGGAATAAATACCTTTGGCTGTACTAACTCATTCGTCATCATATTCTGGCTCTATAGCTTGCATTCTTTTATATCAGAGAGAAATAAACTTGTCCACGTTGTTTGTTGTTAGCTCTCCCCTGTATACCCCTTTCATATGGTAATCCGTATACTCCAGTGTATATTTAATAGAATAAACCGTGGGTTATATGTATAAATTCCTCAAGTATGTCAACGTCGACAAGATGAACTGATAAATCTTCTTTCATTTTAATCAATGCTGTAATATTTTCAGATGAATGAAAGGTTATTCCTATACGGGTACATCTGAATGTGTCAACAGAGTGGCTTCCAATAGTTTCGCACATCAATAGTTTTAACACTGTCACATATTTTTAAATTAAAGAATGGAATAACTAAAAGTTTAAATTTTCTTTTTGAGAAACATGAACTTCCATTAAAATAAGACTAAATGTGAGAATTTGAGCAACAAAATATTTATTGCTTCATGTATAACAGTACTTATTACAGAAATTCACATTAAAAATATATTAAAACTATTAAAGAAAATAATAGAACGCATAAAACCAATGTTTTTTTTTTGTTTATTTAAAAAGCCAATGATTTTGGATATTTTCAACATTGGTTTTAAAAATATATAAATATATATATATATATATATATATATATATATATATATATATATTTATATATATATATATATATATATATATATATATATATATATATATATATATATATATATATATATATATATATATATATATATATATATATATATATATATATATATATATATATATATTACAGTTGTCACCACCACTCACGGGCAGAGCCCTATTCAAGGAGGGGGTGTTACACGCCTCAGAAGTCAACAACTAACATAAATTATAACTTTCTTCTTCTTCTTCATATATATATACAGAAATATCAAAATATTTTTCGGGGGCCAGACAAAAATCGTTTCTTTCATATATATATATATATATATATATATATATATATATATATATATATATATATATATATATATATATATATATATATATATATATATATATATATATATATATATATAATAACATATATATATATATATATATATATATGATGTTCCCGTAGGGATATATTTTGCTTACCACAGAATTGAATTGTTTCAACAATTGGAATTAGCTTCTTTCTACTTTCTTCGGCCTCTTTTTTCTTCTGACTGTCAATCTGTTTGTCAATGTTCTCGGTTTTTCCTTGAACCTGCTTTTCTACAGCAAATCTCTTTTTTATCGATTCTTTGTGATATTTAGTTGCCTGGTGTTTTTTGAAAGATTCAATGGCTTTCTTTAAGTTTTAATACAGTCTCGAGCCAAAAGCACCCAATTTCTGGTTTTTTCCTTTACCTTCTTCTTTTGTTTCCAAAAACAATACCCAATTGAGCGATAAACCCCAACATTTTTATCAGAGTAAGCTAACCACTTAAAATTATCAAGCCACTTTCTTTGAAAATATCTTTTCCGACCTTTGCCTTCCTGAGCAGGAAATATATATTTTGAATCTGGTTTCCAGAGATATTTTAATGTTTTCATTTTTTCCTTATTACTAAATACCGTACCTATGTAATTGCCAATATCGTTGGGATGAACAATTATTTCTGTATTCCTTGATTGAACCTGACTTCTAGACGCTTGTGAAGGAAAAATATAACCGCCTACCTGATTTTTTAGCTGCTGTCGTAGTTGCAGAAGTTCCAGGAGAAACTGATTCTTCGAGTCCGAGAACCTCACTCTTTGAATAACAGGAATCTTTATTACCATAGTGCTTACTTTTTTGTGGAAAAAGTCTCTAATATCTTTTCTTCTTTTCATATTTTTTTATTTTTAAGTTGAACAACAACAAGAACAAAAAATGTTAAACACAAAGTGCAAAACTATAACTATTCACTAGCAACTTGATATTATATCCTTAAAACAATATAGATCGATAGCTTTACACTGACACCAGAATGTCACCCCATTCACTCAAACCAAAATTAACAAGCAGAAGACAAAAAGGCAACTGGCAGACAGCCCTTCAAAAGATGGACACTATTCCCTTCAAATTTGGCAACATTGCACCTAATTTGGTACGACTGTTTTAATAAAATTTATAAAGTTTTTTCCTATTTATGATTTTCAAAATTTATCTCACATTTGTACAACAATATACAACTTTTTATATCCATGCACAGCAAACTTGATTTCAAAAGAAAATCGACTAAAATTCAGAAATCTGAAATAAAATAAAATTTACCGGTATATGCACGATAAAGCTTGACAACTCTGGGCATAGATCAGCTGTATCGAGTTGTCATGATTTTCAAAAACATGTACCTTAAATAGATTTTTTTAAGCAGAAAGGAATTAAAGAAATAACACATAGATATATGTATATAAATCTATTTTTAAAATTATGTGCGTCTCGAATATTACTCAGAAAAATTCCTTCATAGAAAATAGAAGAGAGTAAGGAGACGACAAGAAATACAATGTAAAAATGTGATTAGTGACTTATCAGTAAAAAGTCGTCAATAGAATCTAAATATGCAGAGAGAGAGAGAGAGAGAGAGAGAGAGAGAGAGAGACTCATCTATCTCTGTATATATATATATATATATATATATATATATATATATATATATATATATATATATATATATATATACTATATATATATATATATATATATATATATATATATATATATATAATAATATGTGTAAAATTATAGACGTTTGCCCTTTCTCCTGTAAAAATCTTCCCCAAAGGACTTACGATTTGTTCCTGACAGCGACAATTATATAACATTAATTTAACCTCGGCACCTTATATTATATTAACGGATACGATACTTTAAAATTTTTAGTGTCTACAAATTTTTGGGGGCTGGCACCCTGATCCCCCTAGATACACCCCTCTTATATATATATATATATATA